>JAZGLO010005605.1:460000-507500 GCA_036873155.1 Biomphalaria sudanica | reverse complement strand
GTCCTCACAGATAGACTTGTCCTCACATATAGACTTGTCCTCACAGATAGACTTGTCCTCACATATAGACTTGTCCTCACAGATAGACTTGTCCTCACAGATAGACTTGTCCTCACAGATAGACTACTGTACTGAACGGTTTTGCTTTTAGTAGAATATGTTTATTGACCCCAACCAAATTTAATACAAGAATTAAGGTAAATAAAAGCACTAAATGACTTAACGTTGTATAAAGGGCCATACAATGCATTTCTTGAATATGTGCTTGAGAGAGAGAGAGCTAGTGGAAGAAACAAAGTGTGACAATGAGGTGGACTCTATGGCTACACACTGGATCACAAGGGTTCCCGGATATTCCTTTGTTAAAACTTAACTAATGACCAACTGCACCTTGTGGTGACCTGAACAACAAAATGTTTTGCACCTTGACAACTGGAAGCAAATTGATGACACAGACGTCACAAGATATGTAACACATACTCCCCTTCTCTCTCTCTCTCCCTCCCTCTTCCTACCTCCCTCTCCCTCTCTCTCTCTCTCTTTATCTGTCTTTCCGTCTATGTAACTATCTAATAAACAGAAGCGTTCAACTTCCGAAAATTATACGCTACATTTTGCTATCTATATGACTTAACAGTGAGATAATACAAAAGATGAGTCGAGAATAATTTCGATGAGTTTATAATAATGTAGATGAGTTTAAAATAATGTAGATAAATTTAGAATAATTTAGATCTAAATTCCTGGCATAGCGGCCTTTTACTGTGGCGCAATTAAAAAACTAAGGTCGTTCAGGAATAAGACAGGAATGTATGCTTTCGTTCATGGTATTTTTTAAATGTGATTGATTGGGTCATGAGACTGTCTCAGACAACATAAAACTGACATACAATCGACACTAAGACAACATCTGGAAGACCTGGACCTCTGGACATCTGCCTCCCCGCCCGTTCCCAAAAAAAAGCGTTATAACCAAACTGACCAGACCCCGGAGGAAAACCGGACTTTGTATCAACACACAAAAAAAGGTTATGAGGATCAATAACAAACAAGAGAGCCCAATCATACCACAGTATCCTTGACTTATCTGAGAAATAGAGTTAGTGAAGATGGTAGAACTGATGACAATATACGTCATCACATTCATAAGGCTAGGTTTTCCCTAATACCACAATTCAAACAAACTGGCTCTCCAAAGCACAGTCGACTAAGAACAAGATCGAAAGATACAAATGTTAACTCGGTTCTTATAGACATGGAGAGTGACGAACACAAATATGGAAAAACTCCAGACCATCACAGCTACCCACGCCAGATACAGGCAATTTTGTGGCCCGAAAAGATATCTACTGACAACGTGTGGAAGAAGACCAAACAAAAAACTATAGCCAAGGTATTAAATAGCGAAATTGGAGCTGGATAAAACCAGCTACCAATGTTTCAAGGCAGTTACTTGATTTTATCCGCAAGGAAAAGGAAAGTGGGCAGGCAAAAGAAAACCTTGAAGAGGTCGGTCGTCAGCGAAGCTGGGGATACTGAAACGACATGGAAGCAGATGAAGAAAGCTGCTCAGGACCGAGTTCGTACCAGAGGTGTGGTTACAGCCCTTGGTGATTAAATGAGCAAGTATTATTATTTTCTTATCTTATAAAATACAGACGTTGCTTCATAAAAGAAGATGATGCAACGTCTGTATTTTATAAGATTAAGTTATCTGTTAGGTCATGCTGTGCTGGATTTACCATTAGGCTACATGAGCTATAGTTATACTATGTCTTGTTTGAAGTCCCTCAAATATGGTTCCACTGATATTTTTAATCACTTTTTTAAAACAAAAGAGCAAAGAAGCCATTGCATTGTATTGATTACAACTGTCTCCATAGCTAAAAAAGCTTAAGGCCATATAAAGTCTAGAGCCGGTCCTGAGGTCATGTGTTAAATTAGTATTTTGTCTTTAACTTACAGGCTCACTCATTCTGTTTTAAATGCAGGTCAGTCTGATAAGTCAGGAGATTTCAAGAATTCTCCCCCTACTCCCCCCTTCCAAAAAAAAAGATTCCCCACGAACAGGATACGCATGGTCTATCAAGTTGAGAGTCGTACGGGTCATCCCCTGGTCATAGTCGTTTGACAGTCATGATCATGTTTAGATGTTGATTTATATCTAACAATGTATCGTATCTTCCTGTGCATGGGCGAGAAAATACCCCAGGGGCGATGAAGCGCATCGAGTGACGTCAATCTACGACAGTGTGACCGCTCTATCTCTGTCACGTGACCCATTTGCGGGCCACAAACAGAAATCTCCCAAAAAGCGCGTGCTCAATCGCGTGGTTTTACTAAGTTATTTTTAAAACGACCTTGACAAATTGATCAACTTCCCAGACCCAGTCACTGTTCACCCACAAGCAAAACGATGACGTCACCATTCAAGCCGTTTGACGTCATGTGAAACTTCACCAGCCATTCTTTAGCGACGCTGAAGTGAAGTGATTCTGTGGACTGTAACCTAACAAGGTTGTGCAGACGTCGTAGACAGCCTTCAGTCGTTATATAAACAGATTCCAGGAACGATGTCAGAAACGTCAAACCTGATCAAAATGTTTTGTTGTGCTCTAAATGGCTACAGTACTTTTTGTCTCGTGATATTGTCTTTTTCGGTTGTTTCGTGTATAGGGCACAGCTCACTGGCGGATCCAGGGAGGGGCGGTAGAGGCGATCGCCCCACCCCACTCGGCCGACCTTTAGTATAGAATTCACACGATTTATATACGAATGTATTAATTATGTTAAAAATATATACTAATTATTTATATTTCAACCTATTTTTAAATTATTTCGCCCCCCCCGCCTCTAGTATGTTGGCTGATTTGGTGGGGTCGGGAGGAGGCGATGGTATCAATCCCGCCCCCCCCTTACACTTTCGAGTGGGGGGGCGGTCAAATTTATTTGTAGAAATCACAGCTTGCTATCAAAATCAATTAAATATCTATATCAGTAAAACTTGTTATTGATATTTTAACCGATCTTTTTATTATGTCGTTCCCTGTTTGCCGATTTGGGGGGGGGGGGGACGAATACCTCTACTGCCCTTCCCACCTAAACCCTTTGAGTGGGGGTGGGGCGGTCCGTTTTTATGGAGAAATCATAGTTTGTGAACAAAATTATTTGAACTTGAATTAATATATAAATTTTATATTATGTCGCTCCCTTTCTGGTATTTTGGCCGATTCGGTGGGGTGATGGGGGGCGATTGCATGTACTGCCTTCCCCACTCTAGCCCTCTGAGTGCTGGGGGGCGGTCCTATTTTTGTGGAGAATCATAGTTTGTGAACAAAATTAGTTGAATATCTATATAATATAAACTATGTATTGATATGTGACCCATTGTATATTATGTCGTACCACACTCTAATCTCAAATTGTATCATTAGTAAATTTAAATGAAAAAGGGTTGTACCAGGTGGGAGGGGCGATACATGCAATCGTATTTCCCCCATCGGACAAATCAATACTTTTTCTTTTTGTATTACAGTTAAGAAATTACAAAATTTAAAAAATCTGTCATTAATATAATTTATATATATAAATTAAATTCGTATATCGAGTCGCCCCACCCCTATTCTTTAATGCCAAATGCAATCTTTAGCAGAAATTATTAAAGGAGCGAGTATTAATCGTTTTCACTCTACCGCCATTCCCATTTCCAGACAGAGTTTTTTTGTAATTTCACATGAATTTATCATAATTATTTTAAGAAAGACTTTGCATTGGAAAAGTTAGAATTCAAACGAAATTTTTCAGTACAAGAGTCATGATTGAGATGAGTTCTAAACTCAAATAATGTTTTTATAGTCGCCTTTTCCAAACCTTTACTCAATCTGATATTTTTCTAGCTAAAAATTTTGGAACTATAACTCACAATTTATATTACAGTTTTCTTGAATACTATTTATCGAATAAGTTTTTTTTTCGGCGGCGATCCTCAAAGCAAAAATCTAAATACGTGGGGTATCCTATCTTTTCAAGGAACAAATCGGTTTTATTTGCAATGTATTATGGGCCTATAAATTCATATTAGAATATTTTTCAAGTACAACATATTCGAAAGGTCCTTTTTTAATAGTATGAATAATGAGCTTTAGGTCAGGAGAATGCGTTCCAGCCGTGAAGAATGCAAGAAAACGCTTTTGGCGTCGGGGCTTGGCCCCGAACTCCATTTATGAATAATGAGTTGTAGATGTCAGGAGAATGCGTTTCTGCAATGAAGAATGCAAGAAAACGCTTTTGGCGTCAGGGCTTCGCCCCGAACTCCATTTATGAATAATGAGCTGTACTTGTCAGAAGAATGCGTTTCTGCAATGAAGAATGCAAGAAAACGCTTATGGCGTCGGGGCTTCGCCCCGAACTCCACAAGAGAACCTTATAGCGCTGCCCCGGTTGTTTTGTTTTTCGCCGAAGGTTGAGAAATGCTGCTTTTTTTATTCTCATATATTTATTTATGTGTGTGTGTGTGTGCTGTACGCACGTTTATGCGTAGGGTTAGGGTTTACTGGGCGTTAGGGTTAGACTTAGACTTAGGTCCTCCCGCGCCGTTCGGCGCATTGGGCGGCAAGCTGTCTCCATAAAGATCTGTCACTGGCAATGTCTGAAGCCTCCTCCCACCTGGTGTCCACTGTTTTGAGGTCCTCCATGAAGGTGTGTCGCCAAGTAATACGAGGGCGTCCCTGTTTGCGCTTTCCTTGTTTTGGCTTCCATGTTATCGCAACTCTTGGTGTGCGTAATTCATTTTGACGTAGAACATGTCCCGCAAACCTCATGCGACGCTCAGTCACAACCTCACCAAGTGTTCGACTCCCAGTTCGGCATAGGATTTCCTTGTTTGAGACCCGATCTGTGGGCGTTAGGGTTAGGGTTTGGAAAAAAATCGCCCCCCCCCCCAGTCCAAAGTTCTGGATCCGCCCTGTGGCACAGCTAGATCTAGTTCTTGATCAATGAACTATATCTAGATCGATGTATTATCGAAAATTAAGCCGTCAAATCAACTTTGATCTTTTTGCTGATCAGTAAATCACATTTTTAAAAAATCACATTTTTATGATTTCATCATTCACCTATTTGTAAGCAACAAAGTAGATTATTTAAAAAAAAAAAAAAATCATAGAAATAGGATACATTATACTTTGGGATCCTTGGACGCCTCTGAGTCTACCCAGGTCAAATGGGTACCCGACATTAGTTGTGGAAAAGTAAAGGCGGTTGGTCGTTGTGCTGGCCACATGACACCCTCGTTATCGTTTGGCCACAGAAACAGATGGCCTTTACATCATCTGCCTAATAGATCGTGAGGTCTAAAATGGAAACTTAACTTCTTCTCTTTGCATATTTAATATTAAAAACAATGGATTTTACTTTGCACCCCTTTTGGATTTAAAACTAACAGGAAATCAGATGGACAGACATACAGCATAAATTCAATAAATATTTTTTTTCCCTACGTGGAACACTAAATTTATTTTTTGCTCGAAATGACTATTCTTACCCACTGATTATACAAATGGCTTAATATAAATTACTACACAACTCGACGTGAGACGTAACGCTTTCATTTTTGATATTTAGAATCGTTATCCTTCTGTCTCTCTCTTTCTACATCTCTGTCGTCTCTCCCGTTAGACGTAATTCCTTACTCTTTGATATACATGTTCCTATCCCCCCCCTCTCTCTCTCTCTCCTCTCCTGTTTGACGTAAGTCCCAGACCCTAACTCTAGTTGAAGTCTTGTGGCGGGTCGCTAGTGAGACACTTGTGCTGGAGATGAAAAAGGTACTTTAACTTAGTATATCACCCGATAGACTCGCCACAACAACCTGAACATGCGTCTTCATGACGTCAGTAGCAGCCCATTAACCACCCCCCTCCTCCTCCTCCCTCATCTTTTTATTCTCCTTGTCAACTGTTTTTCTTTTCTAGTGAGAACATTATTGAAGAGTAAAAAGTACAAGCTCTCTGAAGAAACATTGACATTGTTGAGTTTGTACGATGTTGACCCACTGGACATTTCCTTGCGAAACTAATTAATTACTGCGCTAGTTATAGTAGGAATAAATATATACAAACAATTATAACAATTTTCATCCTTTTTTATACTTAACATTTATTATAATATTTTTTTATCATTATTATATTACTAATATTATTATTTGTATATGTACTGTTTTATACTTGGCTAATAATACTTTCTAGTTAACACATGAATCTTTCTGGATCTGAATTTCGTTATATAATGTAATGGTGGTAACCAAAGAAACAGATGACCTTAACATCATCAGCCCTATAGACCGCGTGGTCTGAAAGAGGAACTTTACATATTGACAATTTACATTTGGTATTGAACTTATAAAACAACTACACTCCCCCCCCACACACACACACGCACGCACTCACTACTAGTCACTCAGCTGCTTTTTTTTTTTTACTTCAGGTACTATCATGTCCATGATCGTGTCCACACTAGTCGCCCTGTCGTTGGTTACCCGCGAGGTGTGAAAACATACTGGTCAATAAAACCGCTCTTCCGTGACCTGGAAGAAAGATTTTTGTGTGTTTAATGTTTGATCACGTTTGAAAAGGTCAAAGGTTTGGGTTGACCGATCCTACAATAACAGAATAATCAACTTGGCCTCAAACCACCTACCCACCAAGCGTCCACCCTCTCTCCTTGATTTTACATTGAGCGCCCTTACTGCCTACTTTAACCAAGAGACGTGCATTCATTGACGTCATGCTTTAAAAAAAACAACAACAAAGTTTACCCATAAGTCACTTTCCAGATAGCGGATCAAGAACATGACATCAACGTGGGAGTCTAAAGTAAACAAACGAATTAGCCCTTTCCCACCTAGGAGACTTTGTGACTTTATAGCCATAACAATATTAACCTCTTCACACCTGACTTGATGGCGCATATTCAATTTATATTTAAAGTCTGGGATTAAAAAAAAAAAAAAAAAACTATTTTTTTAACGTTGTCTTTGTTTTTATTTACTTTACATTTTGTTTGTTAATATCAATGACAATTTTATTACCCTTGAAAAAAGCAATTGAAATAAAAGACCGGAAGTACCGACCTATGCCTTGAATGTCATGTGTTGTCCTCTATTTCATTAGCAATAAAACTCTCAAGAGTTGTATTGATTCTAAAATTTAAAAAAATACACATCTGTATGAATAATTTATCACATAATGATTTTTTAACGAGATAAAATAAATTATTTAAATGACCTATCCCACTGTGCCCCTAAATCCCAGCTTTAAAAAACAAGCTCATTTTACTACGTAATAAAACGTCAGTTGTAATTCTATGATATAAATTAGGTTATTGTGTATTATGTTATTATTACCAAGACAACCACCATTCTTCTTCTTTCTATTTGTCATAAGAGGTGAGTCTGTGACTCTTGGAATTCTAGGTCTATGGAAGCGTACCTCCATCTGCCTGTCTGAACAGACTTTTGTCTGAAAAAGATCCAAGCAGATGTAAATTATTACATCCCTATCACCGATGGGTTATATCCAAAGGCGTTCGGATTAAAAGTGAGGCCAATGGCCGAGCATGTCAGGGGAACTCCCCCAGATTCCTTCTCAGTACAAATCAACCATGCAGGTGTCCGCCATCATAAACGGTCCTTAAAGGAACGGTATGTTGAATACATAAAGTCTTTCAATAAACCGAGACATATCTGAATATGTTGTTGTTGTTTTTTATTTCATCCTGCTTACGTCGTAGTTAATGGTTCCACTTACACAAAAAAGAATTTTAGATTAGTTAAAGCAGTCTCCGTACCATCTTTAACTTTGGGGGCAGTGATAGCAGAATGGTAGAGAGCTCTGCTCCCGGAACATGGGGATGTCTTGGGTTTGAATCCCGGTGAGATCTTGAGCCTGACATTAGGAGGGGGAAAGTAAAGGCGGTTGGTCGTTGTTCCGACACTCTCGTTAACCCTAGGCCGCAGAAATAGATGACCTTGACATCATTTGCCTTATAGATCGGCCTGAGAGGGGAACTTTACTAACTTTAGTTAGGAGTTGGTCATCGGCGGTCGTGCAGTTGTAGGTCAAGTTTACACTCTACTGTATTTCAAATGAATGGTTATGTTTTGTTATTCGGCTTATGGACACATTTCAGACCATGTCGTGCCCTTTACGCACTATCTACTCATCTATCTTAAATCTCCCATATGGAACGCTAAAACAATGGTATATTAAAGATCAGTCTAGTTATTGCTTTTATCGTACGAAAGGCCATACAATATAGTTATAATATATCTTACAGTATAGATAAAACATATATTACTATAAAGATATACCTGGAACTATACTAAATCTTACAATATAACTATAAGATATCTTCCGATATTGATATAATATATCTTACTATAAAGAAATAAAATATGACACCATATAGGTATAATATATTTTACGACATAGACATCTTTTAAAATAGATATAACTCATGCACACACTTATATACAAAGACCACTACCCCATGTGTCTAAAATATGAAGCCATAAACAGCTAAGAAATGAAATGACTTTGGGGGTGAAGCGAGCGTAGACCGAGTGTGGATCAATAACTAAAATATTTCTTCGATGATTTTTTTTTTATAAATATAAATTACAAACAGTCCAGTCGATTTCCTACTAATTTAGACAATTTCCCATGTTCAAAGTTTCATACGTGGATCTTCTAGCAATCTAGACCTTTTTTTTCTCTTTTACAAAGTGTATCATTGTTAACCGTTGTTTATCTTATGAATGGATATATTCAGTTACTGTTAATAAATAACCGACATTTCGAAACGCAAAACGTGAATCTTATTTGGTGTTAATTTTGAATACAAAGTCATTTAAAACGTAGACCACAGACTTATATATATATATATATATATTATACATAGACTAGATAATGGCTTCAGATTTGAATCCGATAATGATCAGATCACAGACCTATATATATATATATTATACATAGACTAGATAATGGCTTCAGATTTGAATCCGATAATGATCAGACCACAGACCAATATATATATATATATATATATATATATATATATATATATATATATATATATTATACATAGACTAGATAATGGCTTCAGATTTGAATCCAATAATGATCAGATCACAGACCTATATATATATAGATTGTAATTTACTTAACTGGTTTTCAAGCTATAAGGGAGCCCGTCCCAAAACTAGGAAAATCGATCTTTTCTGTCATAGAAAAGTAATGGTCTTTAGTTTTCAAAAAGTCTTAGATTAAAATAATTGAAGCCTGTTGATTTTATCAATCTCATTATGAATTTAGATTGTACATTTCAATAGACTCATTACCTAGATCTTTCTAGATCTAGATTAGGTATCTAAGAATTGCAAAATAATAATTATGAGACTAGAGTGCTCTTATTATCGATGTTCAATTACATGGGTTAGAGTGGAGAAATAAATAGATGGCATGATGATTTATGAATAACAACGTTTTGTTTCACCTTTTCTTGAAGTTTTTCTTTACACTTTTATGTTGTGTTAGAGATCTCCCTGTACCGGCACCTTTTTAAAAAAATTATTACCTTTCTTGTATTTTAACGTATATTATTAATTTTTAGTAGTTAAAAGTTAGGCAATCAACTACTGAGTACCGGCACCTATTTTTATTTTACAAGCCCTAAACTTGTATATATATATATATGTGCGTGTGTGTGTGTGTGTGTGTGACGCAAAACTACTTTGTTTCGCAATTCTTAAAACTATAAAATACTCGACGGGCAAAAATGAAACAATACAAACAATTAATACCTCCCCCCCCCCTTTTTATTTGCTCTTTTTAGAATGTATTTTATTAGCCGAAGTTTAGTTAAAACACATGACGTAACTGCTCACCTCAATTCACGCCTTTGCAGACGATTAGAGCACTCACTCAATTTTTTTTTTTTCATTTTTATTGCCACCGACAGCTCTTCAGTATTTAAACAAAAATCGTCACTGCTTTTTTTAAATTGATGCGACTTCCCATCAACGTCTCAGCTGACGCTAAGTGTCCTCCAAAAAACTTTCTTAACACATGTTCTAGAACGCTTGTCTGCCGAGCCGACAAAATGGGCAAGATTCACTTTAGGCGCTCAAGATTACTAAATTATTGATACATGGGTGGTTTTAAAAAAATCTTTATCCGAATTACAAATTGGTTTTTATCAATAAAATGAGATTAGCGAAATATTTTTTTTTTTTTTTTTGGAGTGGAAGTGATGGGGGGGGGAGTTGGTTTTGAGCTTGGTATCTTTCTTGACTGCTGAATGTTTCTTTGTTTTATTGTCAGTGGCATGTCATAGAAAGTTGTTGATAGAAATGTCTCAGACTTGTCCAATGTCAATATAATCTCGAGAAAATCAGAGTCTCTATAGTACGTGAAATCTTTGACAGCAAGACATGAACACATTCAATGACGTAAAGACATGAACAAAGTCAATGACATGAAGACAAGAAAAAAGTCAATGACATGAAGACATGAACAAAGTCAATGACATGAAGACATGAACACATTCAATGACGTGAAGACATAAACAAAGTCAATGACATGAAAACAGGAACAAAGTCAATGACATGAAAACAGGAACAAAGTCAATGACATGAAGACAGGAACAAAGTCAATAACATGAAGACAGGAACAAAGTAAATGCCATGAAGACATGAACACATTCAATGACATGAAGAAATGAACAAAGTCAATTACATGAAGAGATGAACACATTCAATGACATGTAGACATGAACAAAGTCAATGACATGAAGACAAGAACAAAGTCAATGACATGAAGACATGAACACATTCAATGACATGAAGACATGAACAAAGTCAATGACATGAAGAGATGAACACATTCAATGACATGAAGACATAAACAAAGTCAATGACATAAGGACATGAACACATTCAATGACGTGAAGACATGAACAAAGTCAATGACATGAAGACATGAACACATTCAATGACATGTAGACATGAACAAAGTCAATGACATGAAGACATGAACACATTCAATGACATATAGACATGAACAAAGTCAATGGCATGAAGACAGGAACAAAGTCAATGACATAAAGACAGGAACAAAGTCAATGACATGAAGACATGAACACAGTCAATGACGTGAAGACATGAACACATTCAATGACGTGAAGACATAAACATAGTCAATGACATGAAGACATGAACAAAGTCAATGACATGAAGACAGGAACAAAGTCAATGACATGAAGAGATGAACACAGTCAATGACATGAAGACATGAACACATTCAATGACGTGAAGACATAAACATAGTCAATGACATGAAGACATGAACAAAGTCAATGACATGAAGACAGGAACAAAGTCAATGACATGAAGAGATGAACACATTCAATGACGTGAAGACATGAACAAAGTCAATGACATGAAGACAGGAACAAAGTCAATGACATGAAGACAGGAACAAAGTTAATGACATGAAGACATGAACACATTCAATGACGTGAAGACATGAACACAGTCAATGACATGAAGACAGGAACAAAGTCAATGAAATGAAGACATGAACACAGTCAATGACATGAAGACATGAACACATTCAATGACGTGAAGACATGAACAAGTTAATGACATGAAGACATGAACAAAGTCAATGACATGAAGACATGAACACATTCAATGACGTGAAGACATGAACAAAGTCAATGACATGAAGAGATGAACACATTCAATGACATGAAGACATGAACAAAGTCAATGACATGAAGAGATGAACACATTCAATGACGTGAAGACATGAACAAAGTCAATGACATGAAGACATGAACAAAGTCAATGACATGAAGAGATGAACACATTCAATGACTTAAAGACATGAACAAAGTCAATGACATGAAGACATGAACAAAGTCAATGACGTGAAGACATGAACACATTCAATGACATGTAGACATGAACAAAGTCAATGACATGAAGACAGGAACAAAGTCAATGACATGAAGACAGGAACAAAGTTAATGACATGAAGACATGAACGCATTCAATGACGTGAAGACATGAACCAAGTGAATGACATGAAGACATGAACAAAGTCAATGACATGAAGACAGGAACAAAGTCAATGACATGAAGACAGGAACAAAGTCAATGACATGAAGAGATGAACACATTCAATGATGTGAAGACATGAACAAAGTCAATGACATGAAGACATGAACACATTCAATGACGTGAAGACATGAACAAAGTCAATGACATGAAGACATGAACACATTCAATGACGTGAAGACATGAACAAAGTCAATGACATGAAGACATGAACACATTCAATGACATATAGACATGAACAAAGTCAATGGCATAAAGACAGGAACAAAGTCAATGACATAAAGACAGGAACAAAGTCAATGACATGAAGACATGAACACAGTCAATGACATGAAGACATGAACACATTCAATGACGTGAAGACATAAACATAGTCAATGACATGAAGACATGAACAAAGTCAATGACATGAAGACAGGAACAAAGTCAATGACATGAAGAGATGAACACATTCAATGACTTAAAGACATGAACAAAGTCAATGACATGAAGACATGAACAAAGTCAATGACGTGAAGACATGAACACATTCAATGACATGTAGACATGAACAAAGTCAATGACATGAAGACAGGAACAAAGTCAATGACATGAAGACAGGAACAAAGTTAATGACATGAAGACAGGAACAAAGTTAATGACATGAAGACATGAACACATTCAATGACGTGAAGACATGAACACAGTCAATGACATGAAGACAGGAACAAAGTCAATGAAATGAAGACATGAACACAGTCAATGACATGAAGACATGAACACATTCAATGACGTGAAGACATGAACAAAGTTAATGACATGAAGACATGAACAAAGTCAATGACATGAAGACATGAACACATTCAATGACGTGAAGACATGAACAAAGTCAATGACATGAAGAGATGAACACATTCAATGTCGTGAAGACATGAACAAAGTCAATGACATGAAGACATGAACAAAGTCAATGACATGAAGACATGAACACATTCAATGACATGAAGACATGAACAAAGTCAATGACATGAAGAGATGAACACATTCAATGACACGAAGACAGGAACAAAGTCAATGACATAAAGACATGAACAAAGTCAATGACATAAAGACAGGAACAAAGTCAATGACATAAAGACATGAACAAAGTCAACCATCATTGTGGCCCTTCTTCTTCATGGCCTGCCTCGTTAAATCTTTTTTTTCTTCATTTAGATTCGGGGCTCGAATCCTGGTGAAGACTGGGATTTTTAAACTCGTAATCTTCGGGCGTCTCTGAGTCCACCCACCCCTAATGAGAACCTCTGAGTCCACCCAGCTCTAATGGGTAACTCTGAGTCCACCCAGCTCTAATGGGTACCTCTGAGTCCACCCAGCTCAGAGGTACCTGACATTGGTTGGGGAAAAGTAAAGGCGGTTGGTCGTTGTGCTGGCCACATGACACCCACGTTAACCGTAGGCCACAGAACCAGATGACCTTTACATCATCTGCCCTATAGACCACAAGGTCTGAAAGGGAACTCTTTTCTTTAAGATAGCTGCTTAGTCATGTGGCATTCTCTCCGAACTGTCGTTCAGTGGCCTCGATGTTCAAGGGTTCAAACCCTATCCACTACCGTCTCCCGTCGTCCTGCGGAAGGTTTAGAATGTGATTTAATTGTCTTCACTTTTAAAGGACACTATTAAACATTTAAAACAAACAACCCAAACATGGTATTGCAATGCATATCATTATTATGACTGTTATACTTCTAATGTATATAAAACCCTTGGCATTATTTCTGCTTTTCATTTGTTTTCGTTTTGAGTGTGTGTGTAGGTTCTTTTAATGTGTAACTTTGGCTGCCTTTGTATGATTTGTGGCGAAACAAATACAATGGTTGCACTATTAAAAGACTAATACTAAGACTGCTTTATAAATCCTTGTGGAAATTTGTTGTGATTACAAGGACTATTTTCTCATATAAAAACAACACAGCAGAAACATTCACATAAATAAAACAGACACAACATAAACAGTTCATTCAAATGGCCACGCCTGATTGCCAAAGTTTTGTTGTAGATTATCTATTGAACAAAAAGTTTTAAAGATATAACTTATCCTACCCTTCTTTGGCATATCGTATCTTTCACCAGCTAAGTCACACAGGTCGGGTCAAAGGTCAGGTCATAGGTCAAGTTTAACATTGTTTTAATTAAAGAAGCGCTAGATCATGAATCTATTTCTGGTGTTTAAAGTACCAGCCTATATCGTTCACGTCTATAGTGTTATGCCTCCTATACAATTTGTAACAACCCATTTATTAACAGTATAGTGTTTTTAATTGTCCTCTTTGTTCTTGGATCTTTTGTTTCAGTGTATTTAGTGGTACGGTCAATTGTACTCTTTCCATGAAGTTGCATCATACAAACGAAAACAAAGTTTGGCAAACACTGGTCTAGATCAATAGAAACACACACACACACAAAGAATTAAAGTCTTTTGTAGTATCTACTATATCTATCTTCGCGTGAAATCCTGTCGCGTTGAGTGCTACTGCGTCGTACGCTAGTATCCATGGCAATACGCTGCCACTAAATGCCGAAATCCAAATATAGACTTCATAATTGTGTGAAAAAAAAACTTGATGACGTCATTGCAACGTATTTTTGCTCGCTTCTCTACTCTCTAAAAGCTGCAATTAAAAAGGCCAGACAAGTACAGACTTATTATAAAACAACGAAACGAAAATTGTTTTGTCGAAGCGCCGATGAGAGATAGATCAGTTAGTCTCTTGCGGGTGATTTTGCGTTCTCGTGAAACTCTGAGACATCAGGGAGGCAAAGTAATCCAAGAATTATTGTGTGAAGGCTTTTCTTAAAAATGTTTTCCTTGGTATCCCAAGAGTCTAAGTGTTGATTGTAGTGATGACAAGTGTAAGCGAGCCAGACATTTCACATCCAGCATTGAATTCGTGTGATTTGATATTGATTTGCATTTCCCATGTCCTTCCAGAAGCAGGGGCGTCTCTAATGTTTGATACCTGTGAGGATTAAAAAGCAAAAAGACCTGGGGATTTTTCTTATTCTAGAATGTTAGGATGCATTCGTACACGTGCTCTTTCTTCCTAAGAGCAGTTAGAGCGGGTTGCTTGAATCAGCCAGGAAAAATAATGACTTTAAAGAGTTTAAGTATGTAATGAATATGTATATATAAGATTGTTTACATCCTCGTGTCAACCATTACACAGAAAACTCCTCTCAGAACATAGAGAAAGGCCTTTAGTTTTTTTTTTTTTTTTTTTTTTTTTTTTTCAATAGTGAAACAAGGAGGAGGTTGGATAAGGACTGAATTATTATTTATTTTTTTTTGGCCATTCCTTTATATCTTAAGCAATACAAGAAATAAATATCTGTATCATTTGAATGCAAAGTTTGGGAATAAATCTCTTCTCCTGTACTTAATACACTATGTCACAGAGACCTATTTGATAAATAGGAATATACCATTAGGACCTAACAAACAGACTGCCTGGTCGTGTGGGGTGAACATCGGTCTATCAACAAGATGGTCCCGAGTTCAAGCTGGTGCCCACAGATTTTACGACTTCTAAGAACGTACGACGCCATGTTTTACGACATTATACTTGGACATTTTGTTTTCTCTCTCTTCCAAAGCTTCTTCACAGCTGGTGCCCACAGATTTTACGACTTCTAAGAATGTACGAGGCCATATTTAACGACATTATACTTGGACATTTTGTTTTCTCTCTCCTCTTTTCAGCTTCCAAGCTTTGACTGACTTTGGTCACGTGTTTTTGTCTAAGGAAATCCCGCGCAATCTTCATAAGATGTTTGGGAGCTCGTGTGGTAAACGATTTTTCTACTGTCGCCATGATCTCGGTCTGTTATTCCTAGGATCTTTCTTAGCCATCGATGCTGAGACACGTTTAGTCTCTTTTCAACCTCCAACCTCTGTATAGAAACCTGTAGAAATATGTGGACCTTTTCTTTTTAATCTTTTAAAAGATAGACCTCTAAAACAGCATTGGTTCATGAATAAGCTTTTCATTACAGTCTTACAATGCTCTACATTGTCTCTACAGGAAAGCAGCTTTCGAATTCTCAATTATTGTAAAGACAGTCCGATGTAGGTAAAAACTACATTAAGAATTACCAAATTATGAATTAAGTGGTTTCATTTAGATCCATTATTGATAGGCAAGTTGTAATTTGAAGGTCCACGAACGGTTTTTAAAAATCGAAAGTTGACTACCAGTCTGAAAAGGTCGGCAATTTATCGTGTTTCACATAAAAGAAAATTTTTAAAACATATACCAAAAAACAACAACAAAACAAAAAAAACTGTAAAATAAATAGATTTTTAAATTCTTGGCATTGTGAGATTTACAGTCTACTTAGAACCATGATTACTTTTAAACATACATAATTATATCGAATGTTATTTCGTAGTTTATGGCTGCAAGAGTCGAAGATAACTACAAGATAATAAACTGACAGGGATTTTGAAAGTGTAACGCTATCTGGTCGGTAAAACACTTTGGATCAGAGAGTAGTCGTATATATCGATGTATGTCATAAATTCGAACACATCTGATGCTCCATATAGCCTCCTGCCCTCCCTCTTCCAATAGATAGTTTCAGTTGGTCCACGTCACTTTCCTGGTTTCGCTTGGTTACAAGGCAATCAATGGTTTTAACGTCACTGGCTCGTCGTGTATTGGTTAGTTAGCTAGTTAGTTAGTTACTGTGTCTCTAAGTTGGCTTGCTATATAGATAAGTAGCTAGTCAGCTAGTTAGCTAGCTTGTTTGTTTGATTGTTCGATAGCTAGATGGTTAATTAGCTAGTTTGTTAGTTC
Source organism: Biomphalaria sudanica (assembly GCA_036873155.1). NCBI lineage: Eukaryota > Metazoa > Mollusca > Gastropoda > Planorbidae > Biomphalaria > Biomphalaria sudanica. The sequence continues at coordinate 490,484 of JAZGLO010005605.1, read as the reverse complement.
GTTAATTGTTAGCTTAGTTAATTGGCTAGCTAGTTAGTTCGTTAATTGTTTGCTTAGTCAATTAGCTTGTTTTAATTAGTAAATTAGTTTCTTTGTTACCAAATTAGTTAGTTAGTTAGTTAGAGTTAGTTGGTTAGTTAGTTAGTTAGTTAGCTAGTTAGTTAGTTAATTTCTTAAAAAGAATGCAAATCGTTTCTTTAGTTCATTGGCTATTTAGCTAGTTTGTAGTTAAAGTTGCTAGTTAGTAAGTTTGCAAGTTGCTAGTTATTTGGCTAATTAACTATTAGTTCGTTAATTGTCTTTTTATAATAGGCCTACCTTTGTTAACCTTGTTAGTTATTCCTTTGCTTTTTAATTATTTTATTAAAGTTGGTTACTCAATTACGTTCATCTTGCTCGCCCCTGTGACTTGGCGAAATGGAAGGAATGTCACAGAAGTAGGTTATCGCAATGTCTGACGGATATCGATCAGAGCAAACACTGGCACGAGGAAACCGATTGGCTTCTACTATTATTACTATTATTACATAATGAATGTTTACATCCAATAACACCAGTAGGGGGGGGGGGAAGAGGATGTTGCAATGTTCAGATAATCTGTTCAGATCTATTTTGTCTGAAGCGAGTCGAGATCGGAGCGTGGCTGAACAGGTGAGCAGGGAATCAGAGCGTTTAGGAAGTAATAAAGTCTATAAAGTGAGAGTTATTTGTACTTGCGAAAAGTTCCCCCCACCATCCATGCCAAAAAAGCTTAGTAAAAACGTTTACAGTGTTCTAATTTAATGGATCTAATACTAGGTCAAGGTCAAACAGTGATGTCTATAAATTCCATTTGAGAAGTTCAGAGATTTGGGAAATGTTTTCTCCGTAGGTCAAGATCAATAACGTTTTTCTTATTTTATTTTTGCGTGTGTATTTTTTTTTATTACCTGCTTTCAGGACAGAAGACTCAAAAGTAAAGTAGCAATTATACATAAAACACTGAACCATAATCTTCACATAGAAAAACAAAATCCTAATAAAATTGTTAGAAAGATACAAAGATAAAGGCACATTCCTCGTTCATGCTAGGACAAATTTGTACAAATGCTTATTCTTGTCTAGTCCTATTAGAGCATGGAATGGGTTGTCTGAGCTAGCTAGGAAAACCAGTGACTTGGCTGAATTTAGGTCATTGGTTAACATGCATGACTTGATGCATGACGTCTAGGACGTAATCATCTTCTTATTTTGAAGTAACGTTTGTATTATATAAGATACGCCATAGTCTCCTATAGGACCGTTGAGGATAACGCCGGGTAGGGTTCGAACCTGGAGCACTCGTAAAGACCACACGAACAGGGAGTAATTGCTTTGACATCAGGGTATGGATGTTGGATCCTTTTTCTTTCCCCTCTCCCGCCACCACTCACTCCGTACAAAAAAAAGGCGATAAGATTCAGTCACCAAATAAGCTTCTTTGGAGTGCCACGAGCTTTTCAACCGTGGCGACATAAGGGTGCTAAAGATCAACATGTTCCCAAAGTCAAGATGTAGCTGGCCTCAAAGAATGAGTGTGTGTGAGAGCAGTGGAATTGGTTGAGGGGTGGGGGGCGCGCATACGGATATGTGTGAAGATGAAAGACGGGGTCACGGTGTCAGAGTCATGGACTTCTTCTGAACCAATAAAAAATAGGTGGTCTCACGCAGTAGGAGTCTTTTAAAAATAATAATATATATATATATATATAAAAACAACACTAGTCGTAAAGTTGTAGAGGGGGGGGGGGATTGAAAGCCGTGATGGGACGCCACGAGAGTGTATGCATACAATGAAATCGTGGAAACAGTTTGTGAGAACGACTGAGAGATACACGGTAATACGGTAGTATTTCAGAGCCAAGGACCTATCTGGGACAACACAATGGTGAGAAAAGAGGGCGTACCTCTTATTTTGTTAGAGCAGGGGCGGACTGGGTGTTAAATTCGGCCCGGTCATTTCTATTTCATCCGGCCCTTCAATTGTATATTATATGATGGACATCCATTTCGAGATCTATCTGTCCTCAATGTCATTATGTTAAGTTTGATAATGTATCGATATCTGCACGCATGCATACAATGAACTCTGTATCTTTTTAAGAAATATAGTAGGCCTTACGTTGTTTTTTTAATCGCTCAAAGTGTGGGCCCTAAAATGATGAAGCCTACTAGTAGCACTGTCTACGGATGTGTAGACTATTACATTATTTCGGAAAGTGTGTTAGATTAAATTAGCATTATACTATAGAGTTTGTAAAGATTTAAAAAAAAACAAAACACGACGCTCAGACGGCCTCTTTTACAATAACTTATAATTATTAGTATTAAAGTTTAATACGTTATATAATGGCATTCATGAGGCCCTTTCGGTGGCCCTACCGGCCTAGTTGGGTACCGGCCCACCGGGCATTTTGCCAGAATGCCCATATAGTCAGTCCTCTATCTATTGTTACATAGCCTCCTCTTCTTGTTTTTAACCATTTGGCAAATATTTCATTTTAGTATTAACAGCTACAATGTTTAAAAAAAAAACAACTCAGTCGTGTATAGAAATGTCAAAATCCGGTTTATAAAATGCTAAATCATACTTTACAAAAAGAAAAACAAAACCTAATGAAATACTCAGAAAGAAACAAAGATAGAGGCACATTTCTTATTCCATACGCTAGAACAAATTCTTATAAGGGTTCCTTCTTCCCTAGTACTATTAGAGAATGGAATGGGTTGCCTTAATCAGCCAGGAACACCAACGACTTAGCAGAATTTAATTCATTGATTAACAAGAATGACTAGATTGAAACATGAAATGCGTTGGATGTAATTATCATCTTTTTTTTTTTAAAGTAACTTTGTAATATAAAAGTTAGGATAAGATAAGATATTAACTCATTATAGAGGCATACACTTGACAGTCTAAGTAAGACTAAATAGAGCCCAGATCTAGATATATTAATATATAAATTAATATAATATAATATAATATAATATAATATAGAGCACTTCAAACCGGAAGTCCCGTGTTCGAATCCTGGTAAAGACTGTAGGTGGACCATTTCGGGGGCCGATTTTGAGTTTGTGTTTCCACACAAACTGTCTTTGTAACCTTGTTTAAAGATAATTTTCAAAATGATGCACAAAGCATCGTATTAACTACGCCATCATATTACATTTGTTTTTAAAAATCGCAACTACCGTTGGACGTATGTGTAATAAAGGGGGTGGGAGTGGCGTTTAGTAACACTGTCAAGAAACTTCTTAAAATTGTGCACATGACAGCAAGGATCACGTGAGATCGGGTGTAAATAATAACATTGTCTAAAAGTTCATGCCCTACTTAATGGAAACTTTACAAATCTCAACTTCATTCACTGTTGAAGAATGAAACTTTTCGAATGTAATTTGTGTGTAGTTGTGCAATAATAATTATAAGGATAATGAAATCGCTAAGTGCGGGTGAGGTATTGATAGTTATTAAATGAAGTCTGCTAAATTTGAATGTCCTTTACTCTCCCATTGTTTCGAATATTCAATCTTTCATTCACTGTCCATTATCTTCTTCCCAAACCAACAAACAGGCACGAGGTAATCCCGTGAACACAGGTCTGTTCAATGGATAAATATGTAAGCTGTTGTTTTTTTAATTCGACCAGGTCGACCCCCCTCACAATAAAACTAACGAACGTCCTTTTCTAGCCCTTTAACCCCCCCCCCTCCCCATCCCCTGTCCAGGTGGGATGTCATTTCAAAACACCTTTTACACGTCAATTAAAAACCTATCGATTGAAAGGTCATTGAACTTTGATTGGGCACATCGATATGATGTCCGCTCTCTGCGCCCTTGCAATCAACCACGCCACGCGAATTGTTACTTAACAACAAAGCACGATGGCAACCACTTTTAAGTTTTACCTGTTCAACCATCATCATCATTATCATCCCTCCTTTGAGTTCCCTATGGAACAAAGGGGCCTCGACAAAAACACGCCACTCTCCACGGTCTCTTGCTAGTTTTTTTTATGGTTTCCCAGCTCTTTCCGGTCCTTTCGGCTTCTTCAAGTACACTGCGACGCCAAGTTCAACCATGGTCAACCCTTAATGTCCAGGTTCAAATCTGCTCTCTCCCTCTTCCACAGCTTGCAAGTACACACACATAGTTAGTAATACACCCACTATTTTTGTCCCCACCCCTCCCAAAAAAAGTATTATATTATAATAATAATTTTAAAAAAATTCTTAAATAAACTATATATAGAGGCATTGTGATGTTAAGGTTCATGCTATGAACACTTTCTGGAGGTCAGTGCAGCGGTCAGGTGACCTGACTAAACCGAGACCAATCGTTATAGTAGGCCTCAACACTGACCTGCGACATCACAACCTGTGGTCACTGGGGGCCAAAAGCTATTTGTCACGTCACAGTTCTGTCTCCACTGCCCACAGGTTGCAGGCCAGTGTTGAGGCCTTCTATAACGATTGGCCTTGATTTCTACTACAGGATGAACAAGTTCGTGTGAAAAGCTCTCTGGGTTTAAATTACTTAACTCCTTTCGGAGTACTGTCATGGATCTTAAACAAAAAAAAAAGGACCAAAAAAAAAGGGGGGGGGAAGGGGCTGGTAGAACTTTGCACAGTATCTTTTAAAGTAAAAGTAATTGCCGACCACACAATATCCTCCGTAAAAAAAAAAAAAAGTAATTTGTCAAGTCCAAAAGGAACCAAGCCTATTAAGTTTCTATATTGCTAGCTTGACATAGTGTGAAGAAAGGTTTGAGTTCCTTTGAAAGAGGGTGATTGAAGATGGAGTAAAGGGGCCGAACGCGTGGACTCCAGGTAACCCTTAACATCTGGCAAGATTATTTCTTAACCATTGAAGTCGTTTCATGGACATTGGATTCTTGTCACTGTCAAGGACGAGGGATTGCAGTCAAAGAAAAACAATAAACAAAAACAAAACACACAAAAAAATCATAGAAAATGTTATAAATGTGGTAGTTGTCGGCTGAGGAGGTACTATCGATCACTTGGTTGACATGTACTATACTGCTATTGCTCAGGGATCTTTTTATTATTTCGGTTTAAGACTTACAGTTGTCTTTAGAAAGATTGACCTTTGCTGAAATTCTCTTAATCATACATGAAAAAGAAAAAGTAGGGCTGTGAAAAAAAAATGGGGGGGGGGGGAAGAGCTCATACAAAATTGAGATTTTTTCTCTTTCATATTATCAGTACATTAGTTTTTAATGTGTTGTTCTTTTTATATAATTATTTGATTGAAGTACATTTTGTTTTTCAACTTAGGTTTTGCTTGATGTGTAGGTTCTATCACAAATAGCTGGTTCTATTGTTTTCATGTATTTACTGAATGGAAAATTCTCTTCAAGTCAGGACTTCAGCTTCCAATCTCATAGCGATGAGGTTTTTCTCTTTTACATATGCATAATAAACAGATGATCGTACTGAAAGTAAATTAGTGACCAGAGATATTTCAGTTTCCTGTTGTAAATGTGTCATCAAGGACTTTCATTAAAAGATAAAAATTGTGTTGTTCCAATTTTTTTCAATCCTAGGTGGTCCATTTCTACATCTTTGGTGATGTGAAATTGAAAATAATAAGCATATACCAGGACAACGATAAATAAAATAGCACCAACAGAATAGCGCATGAATTTTTGAAATATATTTTATTCATTATTGTCAATAGTTCATCAGAAAAACGTTATGTACAAAATAAGTCATACATTCATGTTGAGCACTTCATAGGTCAGTCAGTCACATGTACACAATAAATAACAGCGAGCACTCACTTTTTTTTCTCTCTATAAATACACTCGGAAATGATGTAAACAATCAACAGATCAGCGTGCGCGATTCAGTTTTTCCCAAACAAGTAATAAATTAACGCACTCTCTCTTGTCCCCCATTTCCTATCGAACTTTTGGAGGGGGACTTCACACTTTGCAAACATGTACAATAAATTAAGTGTCGGGTTTGTACAATAATGACAGGGAAGAAATTGAGTTGATGATAACTGACAACCAACAGCTTTCAGACAATACTTCCTAGCACTAAAAAAAAAAAAAGTCAGCACCTATTAGGACTTGGCTAAATAAAGAAACAAAAACTAGGCCTCAGTTTAGTCTCCAAACAAAATACGCACATGTTTAGGATGGATCTGATTTTCTGTATGGGGAAAAGGAAATGCTGAATTTTTGTTTTTCTTATGCAATTAAAAAAATATAATGTGAAACAATTTATTTTATTTACAATTTTTTTGTCAACAAAAGAACAGTTGGATTGGCAAATAACCACTGGTCTAGTACATACAAGGTGGTCACAGGGATATAAGTAACTCAAAACACTGTCAGAAATACTCAAAAAAAATTTTTTTTAGAGAAGAACAGATAAAAATAAAAGACATGTACAATTTTGCATTGTTAATGTGCTTGCTTCGAGGCCATATGACGGGCCTGCTGCCTTGGAAAGATGGGGCTTGGGGAGGGGTCAATAAGCAAAAAAAAAAAATAATATAAGATTCCAGAGCTTCCATTTACAGACTAGTCCTACTATTGGTATAACACTAGAGACAAAGATTGAATGGTCTCAAAAAAAAAAAAAACACTCATAAATGATCAATCAATGTACAATATCAGGAATGAAATCAACTTAAGATGTTTTGTTGCCCTGCACGGGGCAACGATGAGTGAAATATAGCACCTGTCTTGGGAAACGGGGGGATTGGGAATTCGCACTCAAAAAAAAAAAAAAAAAAAAAGCAATAACACCAAAAAATTTGCAAGATATTAAATATATAAATATGTAACAACTTCTTCTATTCCCAGTGCTCTCTGAAATCGTATCCATAAAACTTTCAGCTTTAAAACTAATTGTCTATCATAAATGTAAAGTGCTCATCATATCCAATAAAAGTTTTTAAATACTCCTCACCATTCACTAAGCAGTTGTACAGTGTGTACCTGTTTACTATTATGTACAATTATCTCGAGTACACACAGTCATTTGTACCGAAATAAATACAATCACACTGGCATTGGAGACGCACTTCTCACTCACAGAACCAAAATAAAATAAGTCAAATATTTCAGGGTTGTCTTCTCTTGGAACATAGAATACAATGCAGAATAAATAAAATGAGATAGTTAAAAAAAAAACAATCAAATTTACATATCTACATACTTACAAATTAAAACAGGAGGGCTATACAGCATTAATTTTTATTTCCTTAAATGCTTCTAATAGTACTACTGCTGTTTATAAAAATAAATCTTGAATTTTTTTTGTTTTAATATTTGCAATGAAAAGGATATTTCCCTACATCAAGTTATCACACAACAAGACATTCTGCAAAGAAGGGTAGATATTAAATAGACTACAAACGTTAAATCAAGTTTTTCATTCCTCAATAAGTTCTCTTAAACAAACAGGAATATTAAAAGGAAAAAAAAAAGTCATAACTTTGACATTGCAGGAATAATAAATAGAAAATACAAAAAGGCAGCCCAATGTCTAGACAGTCTGGAATGCATAAAGACTTTGAAATAGTTTGGAAGAAAAACTAAATGCTCAGAACTTTGCAATGAACATGAAGAATGGCATTCAGTTGATGAACGCAAAAAAAAAAAAGTCAAGGAAATAATGAGGATTTAATTTTTTTGTTTACAAGGAAGATGTGATTTATATGGATTCACTTTGTAATTAAAAATATAGAGCTCTGATATTTGAAATAAACAAATGAAATGAAAACAATTGGCATAGATTAATGAGATCTTTTGTTATTTGGGGATGAATAATAGGAAGTGACCAAAAAAAAATTAGACCTGAACTTTTAATGGTTCTCTGATCCCATGAATTCTTAACACATGACTAGATATACACATCCAGAAGCTACACTTTTAATAAAAAAAATTGTGAAAAAAAAAAAAATCTTTTCCAATACTTCCCCAACCCAAAAAAAAAAAAAAAAAAAAAAAAAAAAAAAAATTAAAATTAAGCCTATAAATCCCAGTGGCATAATGAATATACACAATGACAATTGAACTGTACAGAATTAACATTAGTTCACCAGGACTTTATAACTAATGACTTAAACTTGTATTCTTAATACTGAACATTTTTCCTGACATTTTCGTTACAATCTTTTTTCCCCCCTTACAGGCTCTCAAATATTCTATTCTGCTGACCATACACATTGTAGACAAAGTGGAAGGCCATTGCATCCATTATGCTTAAGGAAATTTCTTTTTGCTAAGTTGCCTTCACTAGCTCTTTTATAAAACCCAAGATAAAAAAAAATACTATCATCCTATGTCTCTGGGCATGCAAGTAATACAAATAGGGAGTCACAATGGGTTGGATGTCATAATTGCACTGTTGTAAAAGCTGGTTTCCCAGCAACCTTCTCAGAAGTCAATGTGTGTAGAGTTATTTATAGAATGTAGGGAGACAACTTTTAAATGTTGCACATAAATCCAAAACATTTGTCTTTTCACTACTTCATGGCGCTGGACTTTGTATTACGAGGTGGGCTTCCCTGCCAGTTCAAGCTCACGGAGCTCATAAACTAGGGCACGCTGTAGCCGGAGCTGACCTGAACTCTCCAACCATGGACATTTTCTGAGGCTGTGTCCACCTGGGTTAGTCCCATTCGGAATTAAGTGTCCACTTTCGGAATAGACTCCAGAGAGTCTTGGGACAGACCACTTATTCGTGAAACTCATTCTTTGCAGGATTCTAGGAGTTTCACAAAAAAGCATCCAGAAATAAAAACCTTGGCTACAGAGTCACACCTTTGCCTTCACAAAGACTCGTTGCTACTGAGCAATGCCACATCCACAACCTTGCCAGAGGCTGTTGTCCTTTTACGATTCTCAGGGATGGGAATGGCTGCTGGCACCTTGGCCATCCATGGATGAGACAAAATCTGGTCTAGTGTTGGCCGCTGATGAGGGTCTATGGAAAGGCACTTGCGAATGAGATCCTTACATGCTGAAAAGGAAACAACAAAACCTTATTGAAATGCAATAAAATGTATTTCATTAATGTCTCAGTAGTAGTAACGTCTCATACCGAAGTATCTATAATAAACTTACTACTTTGTAAGGAGCAACAGAAGTGATGCTTACCTGGTGTTAGAGCAGCCTTGTAATGAAGCTGCGCTGCCTTGATTTGCTCATCCTGTTCAAAGGGGATATCCCCATTGACCAGGTCAAACAGCAAAATGCCAAGAGACCAAACTGTGGCATGACGACCATTGTAGAGGCGGTTTGAGATCCACTCTGGTGGGCTGTAAACTCTTGTGCCTGTGGAATAGAACAAAAAAAAAATTGGTTGAAAAAAAAAGTGGTCCAACACATTGGAGTTAAAACATGGGTATTCCACATAAACAGTTCTTTACTGCCCCACTACAGAGTTGTTTCTTCCAGGTTTTTTTGTGTGTTAAGTACTCCAAGCCAGGAAGCATAAAGGGGAAAGAACCGTTCCCGCTTAAAAAGCGCGCGAGGTAAAAAAAAATTGGACCAGACAGTTTAGCTTTTCGCACCGAGAGCGTTGACCTGGTGACCTAGATAGCGTCCCCTTCCCTAGTACTAAAAAAAAATTCTCATGGTTCCGCAAACGTTATAAGGAACACTTTGACTGTACATCAACTAATACGTGACATACGGTAGAAGAGTTATGAGTGAATAGTGGAGTTAACTTATCGAGGGAGTTGAAGACAAAAATGCAGTAACTCGGTTGAAGTCCGTAGCTTTAAGCCTGCCAACTGGTCACTAACGAAACAAAGGGCAACAGTATCTTTTCCCACGCCGCGTTCCTGTGCCCTCTCTTGCCAAGCGGTTAATGACCCATTCAAGACCTCCTCGGTCGACGAGCACAAGTCAAACAATACCATAACCCCCCTTCCCGAAAAAAAAAATCTTTCGGGCTACTACCATATATACAAGACCATAATTTTATACTATGGGTGTGTGCGGCTTATACTGTACACAACATCAGAGCCTATCAATACACAACATTAGAGCCTATCCATAGCGGTCAGTTTTCTGATCCCAATCCATTTGTTCAACAATCCCAAACGCAAAAGACAGCACCTCCCTCCATGTAACGTGTACCTCACATGTCCAGGTAGATGGTAGGAGTCGTACACATTCTCCCTCCGCGTCGCAGCATCGCCTCCTCAGCTAGTCTCCAAAAACTTTCGTTCGCAATTCCGTTCCACCAAGCCGGTTTTTCCAGACTCCGGGCATGAGTCATAGCTCACACCAAAGGAATTTACGTCACTGAGCACAGGTAACCGCTCACCCGGTCTCACTTCCCCCCTTTCCCCTCCCTACCACTTTCGTGTTTGTGTATATTTTTTCCTTTATACACCAATCGGTTCTCAACTTTTTCACATCGTACCCAATTAATCAAAACAACAAATTATTACGTTTAAAAAATGACGTGCGTAAAAATACTCCATAAGACACTCTCCATTTCACAAGGTAAATACAATTTTCTGTAATTCTGTTAGCGAAATACCAAATGTTAACCATTTAAAGACTGCTAAATAGATTGTCAGGCCTAGATTCACAAATGCATTCTAAATACGCCACGAAATGTCAGGCAATCAAACTCAGGGCGCACGGTAACCTGTTATCGAGTTGTAACCTATTGAAACTGTTACGGTGCCACTTTTCAGATAAATACTTCAGGTCTAACGATATTTAAGTTTATGTCAAGGTGCTCTGATGCTCAAGATACTCTTTCTCCTTGTTCTACAAACCATATATAGCGTTCGTGGCGCGTTTTCTGTGGACATTGTCACAATTATGTGATGGGTATTGACGTCTGCAAATCAACTCTACCATCACCAAACTCCAAGTAGCAATCTGACCCAACTCGTTCAAGGACGGGTAATTATACAAGAATTACGGGACAATTTAAAGTTCTACAACCCTTATTATCACTCCTGGTATAGTGACTTTACATCTATGCACGAGCTATTTTCAGCACATTCTTTTAACACATAATGGCTAAACGAACAGGTTTTTTTTTTTGGTACTAAGTAAGATAAATCTACTTTTAAGTCATAATTATCTAAAAGATGTAATAATTGGTTTTAGTGGTTTAAAACATTAAATATTGAATAAGTTAAGCTATATAAATTTCACACAAAACAGACACTGTTGAGTACTCACCATCAAAGTCGTCATAATCCGTTTCTCTCAGGATGGTCCCGGAGCCAAAGTCGATGAGTTTGAGCTGGTTGGTCTTGAGGTCTACCAGGATGTTCTCATCCTTGATGTCTCTGTGGAGGACTCCGCACTTCTCAATGCTCTGGACCATCTGCACGATCTGCAGGAAGAAAACGCGGGCCTCGGGCTCGCTCAAGGGGCCCCGCTCTGTGATGTAGTCGAAGAGGTCTTGCACGTTGTCAGGGCGCTCCATCACGATGATGAACTCTTGCGGGGTCTCGAATGTGTCCAGGAGCTTGATGACCCCAGTCACATGCTGGACGCGGTGCAAGAGGTGGAGCTCTAGTGGAACCTGAGAGCCACTGGGCTGTTGGCAAAGTGAAAAAAAAAAAATCAAAAATTAGCAGGTCGTTACACACGAAACTAATTCTAGTTATAAATGTGGACTTTTCATTATATACTAGAAGCTATTATTAGAGTATCACTTAGCACATTCGTGATATAACAGCGAAGCAAGGTCAAATGACGCCACCAGGTGATAGTACACCCATCGCTTGTCATTTATCTCACAATCACGAGCTGAGAGTAGTGACCTATTTGGCTGACACAAAGGTGTCACTCTCTTGAACTTCACACAACGTGAAACGATAAAATACCGCACAGATAAATCTATATTTTATGAATAGTAGCGCGTACGGTGAAGTCTTCTGGATACCTTATAAGTTGGACCCAGCCAGGACAGCCACAAGCCCGGATTTAAATATTCGCACACACACACAATTCTGAGACAAATTAAGCGCTAAGGGGAGGGAGTTAGGTGGAGCAGGAGGAGTGGACACGGGAAGGAGAAAAAAGGGAGAGAGAGAAGTGGCATACGTCGGTGACCTCTCGACGGTGTGGCACGGTGACTGACACAGAAGTGACCCTAAACGCAGAAACAACACAAAACTAGGACACTATTCACAAGCGCTGGTATGCAGACTGGAGATAGGCGCGCGAAAATCCCTCCCCTTGCCTCCTTGAAAAGCCACTTCATTCGCGGGCAGATGTGAATAAAAATGAGGGGAAACAAGTCAATGTGTCACGACTTGACAATTTTAGCGTAACCCACATATAAAGGACAACATACCAACAACGTTCTAATAAACGCTCCCCTTTAATCTAGTCCTAAAATTGTAATAAACGCTCCCCCCTTCAACGTAGTCCTAAGATCCACACACGTTCTTCTTTGCTCCCGCTCCCCCCCCCCTCTTCTTTCTTGGCATAGTCCTCTTTCACCCCTAGGCCACGGAAAAACTACAGCCCTGCAAGCCCGCGCTATGACCTGACCCCCGTCTGTTCCACATTCCGAACAGACGAAAAAATGTTTCCCCTCCTTTCCCTCGCTATGTGCTCCTGGGTCACGAATATCTCACAGTTAAAAAAAAAGTATGTTTCGAACAAGAGAGAGGGAGGCTATTTAACACTTCTAGGATATTTAACTATTCTATTTCTATGTTAGCTTACTGAAACGTGGACACTTAAGATTTAACTCTTAACTTCCGCGTAGAGACTTGGAAATCTAAATATTTTATATGGCTAAGGATTAATTTAAAAAAAAAAAGATTCGTATACATTTTGGAGGGGGAATCATGTGAGAAAGAATTAGTATACATTTTTTTTTTGACGTTCAAAATCGTAAGTTTATAAATGATTCCTCTTGTAATTGCTGTAAGAGTTGAGTCAAAGAATAAATTATTCCTGACTAGGAACGTAGGATCGAAAGAGATGAAATGTCTATTTTTAGATTTCGACCTCCATGCCGTTTGTTATGGTGGCAAGAATGACGCAGCTGGTAGCGTCCAAGACCCAGTGCTTGAGTCGGATCGATACCTCCAGCCTCAACAAACCCAAACAGTCAAAACACTGCAAGGCAACCGCCTACTCCCCACTTTTTTCTCCTTTACACCTTTCCAGGCCTGGCTCAGTTTTAATGCGCCAAAACATAAGCATAGACTTAATGCGCGATCCTTTTCCAAATATAATTTATCAAACAAAACTAACAAAATAAATCCTTAAATTAAGATCGGATTATCTCAAACGTATTTAATGTAAATTATCGAAATTAATAAAAAATTATTTTTTTTTTAGATTTAAGATTATAAACTTACCAATTTAGTCCAGGAAGACACCTTCTTTTTAGCTATAACTTTAATAGCAACCTGTTCAGAGATAAGTTTATATTACAATAAAGCTCACAATACAAAGATATAGATTGTATATAGCACACAAACATCTCTAATCTCTAGATGCTTTCATTTAAAACAAAGTGTAGAAATGTTAAATGACAATGTATCAAACATTTACCTGTAAACTGTCTCTTTTTCTAATGCCGGAGTAAACTGTTCCAAAGCCTCCGGCTCCTAAATGTTCAAGTACTTTATAGTAACTATCTATGGACTCTTTGTCTCTAAAACCTATAAATGATAAAAATAAAAAAAAAACTTTAACATCTGGACAAAAAACGGTTCTTAAAAGCATATCAAGAGAATTTTATTAAATAAAGCGTCGCATTAAAACATTTGAAAACACTATAGTTTTAGATCTAGATAATTATGAATAGACTTAGACCTTAGATTTTTATTCGTTTAGCGGCACTAAAAACGTTTACTTTTCTTATCATTAGGACATTTATTGAGATCTAGTAGCTTTTTATCAAGTTTAACCTTTTTAAGATTCTTTTTAGACCTTTCATTCGCTTGATTTAGGTATAGGTTCTAAAAATATTTTTTTTTACTATACTATTGTCGAGAAGTATATCTAAACATATAGATCTAGAACTATTTAACTGAAGGGAAGTCAAAGCAGTTTTAAACCAGGTCCAGATCTAAAGCTCTTTACATTATATTGAAATCGTTTTAAATTCAAAGTGAAACACAATACATCTACTACTATACTTCTATAGAATAAGATTTAGAGTTTTTGACTTAAGATTTGCCGTCTCCTTGGTATTCTAGACAAGGAAACTAATCTAGATCTGTATCAAGATCTGGTGTCTAGCCTCTATCTAGATCTAGAATCCTATACGTTTTATCCAATGTAAGAACAGAACTTAGAATAATCCTTACTTTTGACCCGTGGTATAAGCGTGTTGTATGGCTGGTGGGCCTGGTTCAAATTCACGTTGTTATTCACAAAGTTCTGCTGCTGTTGCTGTAGCAGCTGCTGTTGGAGGAGCTGTTGGTGACAGCTGTGATGCTGAGGTTCGTGTTGCTCTGACATGCTGTTGGCGCAGGAGGTCAGCATATTTGTGACAGAGGTGCATGGCTTTCTGGCAAACATTTTCACAATTTCTGTAATCCACTTCAGAAGCGAACGTTTATACTCCTCAATATATTCCGTTTTCAAAATAATAACAATCGCGGGAAACGCTGTGAAACACGCTAAGCTATATCCAGAGAAAGAACTCAGTAAAATAACAACAGCACAGTGGGTTAAGTCAGTATCCACAATCAGTCAAGTTATTATTATAGTCTCTGAACAATGTTCACAGTTCCAACATGGAAAAAAACAACAATATATATATATATAGATCTATATCCTTACAGGCACTTAAATTTGGACAACGCTCACAAGCTAAACTAAGGTTGCAGACGGCAACGTAACTTTTTGTATTCGACCCGACAGACTGTGAATCCCAACGTCGCGCAGAGCGATCGTGTTGTGGAGTCGCTGCGAGATATATTCATCCGCTTAGTCCTGCCCTTTTTGGTAGTAGGCCAGTGTCTTCACGCTAATGTTTTGAAAAAATACGCATTTTCGCTTATTTCTGCATGTAAATGAATTCTCTTACCGATAATCAAAGTGAAATAAGGCTATAATGAATGTTTCTGCGTTAAATTTTATCATTCGTTCGAATAAAAATCAAGGAAATTTGAAAACATGTGGGAACTATTTTTTTCTTAGCGCAAGAAGTTTGTTCTAGGTTTGCGGGCACTGGGTACAAAACCAGACCAGACAAACTGTGGGCGGGACGAGGGCGGGTTGGTAGAAATGCGGGTGGTGGTAACCCAACAGTTTTAAATGTGTGTGTGTTGTACAGAGAGAGTCTTTCACTCCCTTCAATCTATACCTCGCCTCGTCCCCAACCCCCCCTCTCCTCTTCGAAACATTTTGCCTGAGTTGAATGAATTGAACACGAGGCAGACGACTGTGCTTGGTAAAATGGCGGGAGTTTTATACTAGCGTTACCAGCGTAAATTTTGAGAATTTTTTTTTTTAAATTGTTGAGCTAGATCTTGATGTTAGTGTCTACCAATAATTAAAGATATACAATTATATTTTTGTTTAAAGTTTTAGAAAACTTTTTTTTATAAAATGTAAAATTACTGACATTGTAACTTGTACTATTTGTTTACATTTAACTACCGAAATAACTAACTACCCATAATAATTCTAATAATTCATATAGTACATATATAAGATATATACCTTCTAGATGCGTGGTGTAGATGTATGGTACATAAAAAGGCGTGTGGAAAGACTATATGTAGATATATAATTATAAAAAAAAACATTCAAAGCTCAGTCTGCCGCTACCGAATGAATCTGAATTTTGCACTCTTCTTTGGTGATACCGAAATAGAGTACAAATGGCTTGTAAAGTATAGTCTCTCTCTCTCTCTCTAGTCTGGCATACATTCCACTATGCTTTTATGTCTTGCGTAATGTTTCTCGACAACTAAAATGTTAAAAAAATAAAACCTTTTAATTATAGATTCCTATCAAGTCACGAAACTAAAATACATTGATTAATTAATTAAAGTCAAGGTATCCTAGAATATGATCCCCATTCATGAAAACCTTGTGCTTCGGCACCTCACATTAGAACCTTGGGTACGATTGGCCATTTAAAAATTGAGATTCGAAGCGAACTTATTTCGTTTTACATTTATTTGAAAACGCAAACTTAGCTAATTGATTATTTTTAAAAAAATAAAAAATATTTTTTTTATTGATTTTTGCGCGGGCGTCCTCTTGTTAGTGTATGTCAATTCCTATGTGCGTGTGCGTGTGTGTGTGTGTGTGTGCATGTGGGTGTCATCACGGTAATAGTTATAAGGAAAATGGTAGATGTTGAAGCTAGAGTGCATAGAATACAATGGTTCTCACACTTTTAAGAGATACGATCTTGGAAGTTTATATGCTGAGCCTTAGAGCCTAGTTATAGACTATATATAAATTGTTCTAGTTCTATGTGTGCACCTATACTGAACATATTACTATCAAGCACGTACGTAAAATATAAACAGGTGTTGGTGAAAAAGGAGGAGTGGGGGTTGACGATTTTAATCCGGGTGGCATATTAGCAAATCACATCGCTGCGTCTTCATGGAACTTTACAATTATTATTAGATCTATAAGCAATGATGTGATGATAAAAGGGGGGGGGGCGGGGCGTACTGTCGCCCTGTACTCAGTGAGAAAGTTTAGAATGTTTTAAACTAAGTGTGGTTACAAAAGCGGACGTGGAAACGCCACGCAGATAATTGCTAATTGCGCTCAATTTCCATTTTGTTTTTTTCGACTGTGGCAACTTATTGCTGCGTAGGACATTTGCGGGCGGTAGGGAAAGAGAGGCTAAACACGTCCGTGTATTGCGAAATGGCGGAATTGAATAATCTCCACACGTCAACAATAACAGACGTAGAAAGTCAACGCCCCCACCCCCCACTCGCGCATAGCTGAAGAGTTTTTCATTTTGGCCAAACCTCCCTTCCCAGTATGTGACGCCCTGGCTACGCCTGTCACAGCTGCCCCCCCCCCCCCCCCCATAAACATACAGTCCAGAATCCAGTACACTTTTAGCTTGCAGTTTCATTTTCATTACGAAACAACGTTATTATTATTATTATTACTCGTATAAACAACAGCCACGACCCAGAGTCCGTGGTATAACCTTTAGTAGTTACTGTTGTTAGTATTTTGGGTTGTTAAATTCCCCGAAAAGAGAAACTCCGATGGCCAGTGGGTTCAATGGTAAAATACTTAGGAGAAAGAAACACGATATCGTGGAGTGTTAGTTGCTGTATACAATGAGTTAAATAAACAACAATACTAACAACGCTGACAGAACAAAATAAGCTGAGTCTAACGAAACAACAGATGGTGTCGATTCGATGTGTGTGTAATATACTCTAATGAGGTCAACGAACGACCTAGGGTTTCAGAGTGTTTTTTCCCTCACTGTCTCTCTCTCTCTCTCTTTCTCTCTCTCTCCTTTTACTTGTTCTTTAAGTAATTGACTGACGTCTAAATATAGATCTAGCTCGACCTACGCTTGACTGCAACAGCTGCATTCGCAAGATAGCAACCAACAAACGAAAAAGATCTAGAGGGTGTGTACAACGCAACTCGAGCTAAGGGAAACAACCCAATAAATTCGACTGAAAGCCAGTCTAAAATTTTCGGAGGAGTTGCATTTGTTGCTTGCGAGAAGGTAAAACCTCAAAATTCAGAACAATAAAAAAATTAAATATATGAAAAAACATTTTTTAAAAATATATCATATTGTTCTAGAATATTCTAGATCAAATGAAAGCTTGAATAAATATTGAATACTAAATTTAAATAATGGTATTTTATACAATTCTGGAAACCGTACCGTCGCAGATAGAAACTACAGTTTCGAATTTATATAAAAAACAACAACAACATAGGATAGGTTTTTTAAATTTCAATATAGTAATATCTGAGCAGTCACCAACTAAGACTGCCTTGTGAACCTTGTCTGCTTATGACACCTTTTTTGTGACTCTTGAAGTGATTGCATATCTTATTACTCGAGTTTATTATAGAGTCAGTTCACTGTAAGTGAAATCCTATTTCTTGTTTTGTTGTCTTTTTTGTTGCAGTCTTGTTATAGTTAGTAAAACGGTACGTTGTTAGTAGTTCTTATTTACCAAAAACAATAATCAAGAATCGAAATGATGATATAATGCATACTTAATGTATAGGACAGAAACCAGGATGGCTGCCTGGTCGTGCGGTTTGCGCGCTGAACTGTCGTTCGGACTTATCGATGGTCCCGGATTTAATCCCTGCCCGCTCCCATCCCGCGTCGTCCTGCGGGTGGTTTGGACTAGGAAGTAAATTATCTTCAACTCCGAAGGAACATCCGAAACATGTAAAACATTTTACAAACTGATACGTGACAGTTTTAGGGACTTTAGTATATTGTTAGTAAACATGTTAGAACGAAGAGAGAGATCCAGATTAGGCGCTACATTGGGGAAAAATAAACATTTCTTTTTTTTTTTTAATTTAAACTATGACCCTTTTTGATTTAGCTATACGATCAGTTGTCGATCAGGTTCTCGGTCTTACTACGGAATGTACCACAAATATATGGGACATATATATTCGTCCCGTTCCGGGTAACGCACTTAGAAATGTGTTTAGCTTTTTAGTTTAACCCTTATAACGTATGGAAGAATAGATTCTTCAACTTCAGTGGCCATCTAAATCTTTGATAGAAATGTTATATAGGTTTGTCTTTACCTCAAGATTCTGCGCGCGGACATTTTCAAACAGCACGTGTTCCCAGCTTTTACCCTCCATTTGTTTTGTTTTAAAGTCTGCGCTTCATTGAAAGTGATGCAACTGTCGTCTGCTGCGACCGGAAGCAGGTAGATTCTGGCGCACACTTGTTGAGCACATCGTCCCTTTGTGTAGCGGATGTTGTGACGCGGATCGGCGGATGCTGAAATAAGGAAAACGCCCTGATTATATTTATCTTGCAGGCGCTGAGCGATGTTTCTAACATAGGCCTGTCTGTATCTTGATGCCATATGTTTGAATTGAGTGTGTGTGTGTGTGTATTAATGTGTGTGAGCGTACATGTGTATTTGTGCACGGTAAAAAAAAAAGAACATCTATGAATGGGACGGGGCGTTGTGGTGATCACAATAACTGAATAAGTAAACTACAAGCCACGTTACAAAACAGTTGGCTACCCAGCCTCGCAGTACGTGGAACAATAGGCGAATAATACACGCGAAACCTAACCAAAAATTTAACCCAAAATATTATGTTAAAAGCTTTAATGTCAATTAATATTAATACCGTATAACATTACCGTAGCCGGGGGGGGGGGGGGGGGGGTTCAACCCCCCCTGGGGTGTCCAACCCCCCCTGGGGTGTCGGAGTTTAGTGACTGATCTTTTGTTTTAATTTTGTTTATTTTCGGTTTAATACTAAACCATCACTTGCCTTAGCACAGCCAAAGGGGTTTTGAGTTTAAAACCCCTACCAGGGGGTTTTGAGTTTGAAACACCCTACCAAGGGGTTTTGAGTTTGAAACCACATACCAGGGGGGTTAAAGTTTAAAGTTTAAAACCCCATACCAGGGGTATTGAGTTTAAAACCAACTACCATGGGGTTTTGAGTTTGAAACCCACTACCAAGGGGTTTTGAGTTTAAAATCCCCTACCAAGGGGGTTTTGCATTTAAATCCCCCTCTTCTAAAAAAAAAAAATGCAAACGACAATCCCAAAATTCCAAGAGCACATCTAAGGAAAGTTTTGATTTTAAAACCCTCTCCAAAATTTACGATAAACCCCTCTTCAATATAAAAAAGCAAATTACAAACTCAAAATTGTATGAGCGAAGCCAAAGTGGTTTTGAGTTTAAACCCCTCTTCAGCTGGGGTTGAAGCTAAAAAATACCTCTTCAATATAAAAAAAAAATTACGCACTCAAAATGCTAAGAGCATAGCCAAAGTTTTTTTTAGTTTAAACCCGCCGCCAGCGGGGTTTGAAGCTAAAAAGTAAATCTTCAAAATAAAAATAAAAAATTTCGTAATAAAAAAATGCTATGAGCTTAGCCAAGCCTATTGGGTGTTTTTAATTAAATTAAAAAATACCTCTTCAATATAAAAAAAAAGCAGATTACCCACTAAAATTCTTTGAGCGTAGCCAAGCCTATGGGGGGTTTTGAGTTTAAACCCCTCTCCTCCAGATGGCTTTTTTTAAAGTTTAAAACCCCTCAAGATAGTTTTGAGTTTAAAATCCCCCTACAGAGCGTTTTAAGGTTAAAAGTCTATCTCTCTCTCTATTATTTCTAAAGCAAACTACAGTCATCAAATTCTGTGACCGTAGCTAAATGTGCTTTTGAATTTTTTTAAAAAAAAGTCCAGATATATTTTAGTTTAAAACCCTCGAACAGATGATTTTGACTTCCCTTTTCGATATAACATCTAAAGCAAAATAGTCACCTAATTCCAAGATCGTAGTCAAGAGTCTACCAGTGGCTGGGCTCCATTAATAAAGTGCAATGAAATTGAAAAGCACTAACTGTGGCTCTACAAAGATGGCTAAGACGGATTTTAGGAGTCAGTTATAGAGATCAGGTCTAAATGAAAGAAAATCCTATGCCGAAATGGGAGTCGACCCCTTAGTAAGATTGTGACAGCGTCGCATAAGGTTTGCGGACATGTTCTCCGACAAAATGAATTATGCATAAGAGTTGCGATGACATCCTAGTACAACTTGGCGCCACACTTTCATGGAGGTCCTCAGAGCAGGTGGGAAGAGGCTTCAGACTTTGCCAGTGACAGATTTTTGTGGAAACAGCTTACCAGCAAAGCGCCGAACGGCGCGGGAGGGTCTTAGTCAGTAAGAATAGCACATTAGGTTTTTGAAATAAAACGTTTTAATAGCAAAATAATGCACTGTAGGTACCTCAGAATATGCATTTAGTTGGCTTTGAATACCAGAAATAATAGCTCTCAGCGCTCTCCCAGACCCCTTGCTGGCGAGGGCGAGGAGTCTACAATTTTTTCACTAACTCCAGGAAGAACCTATTCTAGGGCACAATAAACGTCTTCCAAAAGAATGAAGGGTCAGAATGTAATAGAGATTAGTTATGTACACACACACACACATCCATCGATAGAAACATTTTTTTTCGTGGGGGAGGGGGCGGGGGGGGGGGGTCAACCCCCCTACCCCCCCCCCCCCCCCGAAAAAAAATCCTAGCTACGCCCATGCTGTATACGCATATTAAGACATGTGCATGATCATTGTGGAGACTCCCTGCTCTCGTGAAGTTCCAGCATAAATGCACCTAATACTATTAATAAATGTAAAATTCTGTTACACTGTAAATATAACGAACATTTGTACATTTAGTCTCATTTCCCTTGTATGTAGATCTATATTATTTTTTAAATATAATTTTTAATGGTGAGCGTGAGGCCCAAGGCGACTGTAGAGTCCTCCCCCAGTCTTAAATCAGATCTTGATTGGTATAGATCCAGGAAAGGCTTCAACAATATTGAGTATCAAATTCTTGATTAGAAGAACTGTTATCGAATAGATCCACAACATTGTACCTCAGCCTGAAGCGTATTGGTACGGTACATTACAATTCCTGGCACCCGCTCCCTTGTATGATGAGCTGATGAGGACAAACGAATCCCATATCGCCCCCCCCCTCTCAGGCCCGTGGATATCGCCAACCTAGTTTTAGGACATCAGTTACTATTTCTTTATTTCATTTTCCTTTGAATATCTCAAGATGATATTTCGATGGGATGTCTTTTACTTTTCGTTTATAAATCATCAAAACACCGCGAGCCCTAAACTGTGACATACTGTTTGTACTTTGAAACAATCCACAGTTAATAACAGCTTTAATAGAGGTGATAGATCACACTTGTGTGTGTGTGTTTGTGTGTGTTTTATGAGTTAGCTCGTTAATTGCTACAAGATAGTGCTCTTTTGTTTCATAACTTTTTGCTTAAAGAAAAGACTAGATATTGGACAACTTTTGATCACGTGACGTCAATACCGAAAAGTAGCGAGGTCCAAACATAAAACACCAATGTGGTAGGTAGAGACATCTCTTTAAAAAACTGACTTGGTAGACAAACGTAATTGTTATATATTTACTAGATTCTATACTGTCCAAGATTCTATTCTTAACTCTTTCTCTCCGTAATTATTTTCCACGTTCCGACGGAATTCTTCATTTTGGTCAGTAGTATTTCACAACCTTTTTTTTTTAATTAAGCTTCAATAACGTTTTCGCTTGTTATCAGAAAATGTTTTATTTGGTATAGAACTAAAAGGGAATGCATGTTCTTTTTAAATATGACAAAGTTAATTTTATAAAATTAAACATTAATTTAAATTAATGAGTTCAAATTAACGATGGTATCGTCAATTAGAAGAGAAAGAGTTAAAAGACTGTAGGCCTACTTGACATTAAAAATCTATATACTAAGACTCCAGGCCTAATTAACAGAGGTAACTTCAAAGCTATATTCGTAAAAGTAAATCTAAAATATTTTACTTGAAAGCTGTTACTTAATAGAGATAAATGAAAAGATTCTATACTTCAGAAGTCCATATACTGATTTTCTTCTGTGATTTATCATTGATACTATTATGCAGAGGCGTGGCTAGCCATGTGCGGGTGGTGCTAGCCGCACGGGGCATCAATTTTTGAGGGGCATCACACTAAGGAATAATTTCTCAGGAAAAAAACATATATGAAAAAAAGTCTGGGTGAGTACTAGCCATTATTTTGACAGTACATCTGATATCTCAAAAACGGGATCTATTTTCCCAAATTTTAAGATTACGTTGTCATGGATAATGTCGGGAAATTTATTTTCATTGAATGGGATAGTTTAAGAAATAATCACTTGATATGACCAATTTCAGCTATTGAATCCGCAGATTGAAATCAATTTCGATAGCGCTCATTCATAGCAACATTGACAAAAACAAATTTCGTCTGGGGCGAAAGAGGCTTGAACGGTTTGTCGCAGTTTCTTCAGAAGCCTTTGAACTTCTGAAGAATAACCTGATTTAGTTTTAGATATTGTCAATACAATTATTGATAAATTAGCAATACTGTAACAAAGAATACACCCTTATTCAGAAGACAACGTCTTTACGCTGCTTTATTTAGATTTTTTTTTGGATGGGGGCATCACGAGGAGCTGCCGCACTGGACATCATATACCCAGCTACGCCACTGCTATTATGTTAATGGATTGATCGTTCAAATACATGAAGTATACTTCACTTTTATTCGCTGGAAAATGCTAACTAGTGTAACGCTTTGATGGTACTATTGTTCCTTCGAGATTAATACTTCAGATCTCTAAACTGCTGATCAGATTTTCTGGAACAAGTAGGAAATATTTTCATTGTCTTATCTTACAAAGCCCACTTTGTATGTTTACATCAATTCTATGGCTTTTTGCTTTCTACGCCAATGCCTCGAGTCTTATGTTTATTTATGTGATTGGGGTCTCACTTTTATTTGGGGCTTTGTCAATTGTTCACAATAAAAACTAAACGCAAAAAAATGTTCCTATTTTTAATGTATTGACAAATTCTAGATTATGTCCAGAAAACAAGAATTTGTCAATACATTTGTAGGTACAAAACAAAAACATATTTTGTTTATATTTATTATGGACCAATGCTCAATGGGGAAAACGACATATACGATATGGTAAGTGTCATGAGGCTATGATTAGTGTAATGGGGCAATGGTCAGTGTAATGGGGGCCATTTCTCGCTAATCCTTGCGCCATTATTTTACGTCTGATTTGTTTTTGTGGAGGTTTGAGATAAGAAACATGATGTGGCGTTAAAGAAACTGTCCAGGGTCCACTTGGAGATGTAAATAAAATCCTTGTCTTCGCTGACCTTCACTAATCACCACTTCTGTCACCACGTCTGAGATGAACTAATCAAGCATGTGACGAAAACAAAACGCGTGATCTCCCAGTTACGCTTAACGCGATTTAATTAGTGACGCAATCACCCTCTATACTTATGTGTACACTCAGATCAGTCGCGCGGAGGTCACGTTTCGAGTCACTACGATGGTCAAGTTTTCTTTCTCCTCCCTGCCCCCACCCCACATTAAGTCTACCACTGACCACTACGGTCCAGTCTGTACCGCCTTATTCGTTTTCGTGATTTGAATGTAATTTATAGCGCACGCTCGACGTTCCTTCTGAGCCCATGTTATCTCACCCTCCACGTGACATGAATCACAGCCAGCTCTATACACTATCTGTGTATCTGATCGACACCTATGTCATGTTTACGCCTAGCTTCAGTCACTAGCGGATCAAGAACTTAGGAGTGGGGGGGGGGCGATTTGTTTCCAAACCCTAACCTACACTAAAATTCGTCCGCCCCCCCCCCTTGGGGGGGGGGGGTCGGTCGAGTGGGGGGGCGATCGCCCCTACCGTCTCCCCTGGATCTGCCAGTGGCCCCAAATGATTGCTATAGTATTTCATGTTCTAGCCCCAAACGCTTGCTAGATTATTTCCTGTCCTAGCCCCACATAATGAAACAGGCAATTCAGTTTATGTTATTGTTTCCGACCATGCTTACCTTCAGAAAGGAGTGAGTGAGTGTGTATGTGTGTGAGAGAGAGAGAAGGAGGGAGATAGAGGAAGAAAAAGAAAGAGATATATAGGAGGAGAGAGACAGAGGGAGGAAGATATATAGGAAGAAGGAGCTACCAAGACCCATTAATGACATACATATTAGCTATATTTGTGAGTATGTATATTCCCTAGCCAAAGTCCGTCAAGTTCTGATTTTGTCTGTCTTAGGCAGTAACTTACATTTGGTTCTCAAATGTGTCTTTCGCGGCATTTTTAGGAGTGCTCTAGTTGTCATGACTTAACGTTCAGTTTATATCAGTTGTAAACTATTAAACACCTTAGTTCTCGTACTAAATAATTACATTCAATTACGCAAGCAGTCAACGGTGGGACAAAAAGGGGGTCACGGGATCAGAAAACACTGCAATTTTCATTTACGATAGGCTGTACCTCTTTCTATCAGGGTTAGGATTGAACACTCGCGGGGTGAATTGGTAATACTATTTTTGAGGATAAGCTGATTAACAGCTAGCATTTAATGTTCTAATCATGGCCGACGTTAGATAATTGGAGGCCCTAAACGAAGTGATTTTGGTGGCCCCAAATGAAATAGAAAAATAAAAAAATAAACAGCGAAAAAAAATATATAAAAAGACCCAAATTTTTTAAAAAAACTATTGATTTTAACAATAACACTGGGGACAAGTTTCGAATTTTTTTCTCTAAAAAAATATTTAGAGTCCTGTGCGAGGCCCCTAGCAATCAGAGGCCCTAGCAGCTGCTCAGTTAGCTTAGAAATAAGGCCGGCACTGTTCCAATGATGGGACACAGGGAAATTGGAGAGGTGGCCAATGGATTGCATTAGGTAGGTTTACGGAGAACAGCAAAGGACCAAGTACATTACGCTTTATGAGCGTAGAGAAACGTCACGTGACCTTAGTTTGTATCACATGATTTTTAACACTCTATTGACAGGCAATGCTCACATCAACTAACAACAATAATAGCAAGTAATATAGGTAACAAACCAAAAAAATTATTTATAGACATGCAGAGGCGGCGTACTGAGCAAAACCTGCGCCAGGGGCATTATTGGCACCTCTCTTCCCTCATTTTCCATTAACATTACATAAAAATAGACTGCGTGTGGAGCCTCCTGAGGGTCGCTCCCGGAGCATCGCGCCCCCTTTGCCCCCCCCCCCTCACTAGGCCTCTGTAGACATGCAAATCTTTGTTTTGTAAATGTATTTGTGGACTACGTACATCCTCACTCATCTCCCCCCTTACTTCCCACCTCTGCTGTATTTGGGTATAAAGGACTCGTCTCACTTAATGATTTCATTCTTTCTATGTTTACGGTTGAAACACCTATCACGTGCAACATTTTTTTTTCTTTTAAAACACAAATGAAAAGTAGATTTACAAGTGATGAAAAATTAGTATTAATAACAAACGCATGATGCGAAGTTCGGTTGTAGTGTGAAACTCGAAGTCAGACAAGTGAATAACCACCACCATGAGAATGGGGAAATTTTTGGTTTACCCCCCCCCCCCCCCCCCCAAACCTAGAAGATGCTACAGGACGACACCTGGTCCATGGGACAAAAACTCTTACCTACAGCCTAGAGAACTACAAACTTCAAAGCAAACAAAGAGTTCTGTTGGTAGACAAAAAGGACGAATGATTTAATGTCAAGTCTTTATTAGTATTGAAACAATTGCCGGCTTACGTTGTCATTGTCTCTTTTCTGGGTCTCTAGCTATTGTGTAGAATAAATTTGTGTTTACTTCCGGTATCTGTTAGACTTCTCACCAATAATCAGAGCTTCTGTGTAGTTTCTCTTTGTCTGTTTCCCATTTCTCTTATTTTCTCTCTCTCTCTTTCTCTCTAATTATCCATGCATCTTTCATTCCATCCATCCATTCATTCAAGTATCCATCCATCTTTCTTTCATTTCTTCCTTTGTTCTATTCCTTCATTTTACTTTCCATCTTTCCTTTTTTACTTCCATCCCATCAATCATTCAATTATTTCATTCATCCATCCGTCCATCCATCGATCCATTCATTTATTCATCCATCCACATTGTTTTCAGTTCTCTATCAGGAGTTATGGATTGTATATAACTACATATTAATATCGTCACTGGAAAGATGTTGAACAAAAAGAAAAGGAGCTTCCCCAAATACTATCTAGAGACTAAAGCTCAGCTTGTTCGGGCCATAGTTGAAGATATGGCTCACTGTCTAAAGTTTTCCTTCAGGCTACAGTGGAGGAAGCACGAAGATAGGGGCGTCCAGAGAAAAGCTGACCGGACAAAGTACACGAATGGACTGGCCTGCTAAGAAAAGCTGCTGGTTGAAAATAGTGGAGGTTACGCGCGAACTGTCACAGCGGCACACCCCAGCGACGAAAGTCAAGACGTTCAACTTGTAGACCAACAAACCATTTGGGGGGGGGGGCAGTTAAACCATTTGGTTTGGTCACATCTAAACTTCAGTCTTTGCCTCATTCTTAGTAGTATAATCTTTTCAAGACAAAATGTGTGGTGGCATGGGCAAGCAAAAGGACTGAATGGTTGGAGAGGGGGAAGCAGAAATGACAGCTCCGGGCTGAATCATCGCCCTTAGGAGGCGATCTGTGTAAATATTATCTTCTCATCTTTTTTTCAATGATGTCAAATCCCAAAGCCTCTCACATTGTCAGCTCGAGGCACATTACGTAACGCCCCTGGAAAACACTTCAGTGGTAACCTCCACACCTTCCAACAAGAAAAAAAAAGATGAGCCGAAAACGGAAGTAGTTGGCTAGACAGTTCAGGTTCAAGGATGCCTCGATTAACTAAGACCGTGTCAAGGTCGTGAACTGTCTGGCTCATTTGCTGCGTTATTTTCATTTCAAACATTGTTCACATAAACATACTGTAGGGGGTGGGGGGTGGGTCTCTCGTAAATTCTCAACCTTCAACGTGTGGTCATCTTCAGGCGTACCGGAGATGCTCTATTAAATTCATGCCGGACAGGCCATATGGAATAGATTTTTTAAGATTGTCTTTTTTTTAAGGAAACCTCAGAATTTGCGTTATTCAATTTTAGCTTTGTCATCATAGGAATCCTTGGGCTTTAGGCCTCTTTTCGTTGCCTCTTTTTTTTAAAAATAAGTTCTCACAATATTAAAGTATAATGAATTAATATTAATCTTTTGAAATATGATTATAAGATTGTCGAAATCTTAACTTTTTCGACGTTAACAAATTAAAAGCTACTTAATTTTGATAGAAATATGATTAAAACATGAACCAAGGATGGTTTTTACTGTTTTGAATAGAAACGTTTTTTTTTTTTTCATTTTAAGTAATCTCACAGCTTTTCTTTCCAGTCTAAAAATACAATTTATTATTCTGAAAACATTTACCTACATTGACTGTATCTTCACTAGCTATAAAACTAAACTAAACTCCACTTGCGCTGCTCTCGTAAGATCTTCTTAAATTGTCAGGTAGAGTTGAGCCTTCGGCTCTTGGAACTCTAGGCCAGCAAAAGTGAACAGGAGCTCCCTCTCGCCGGCCTGAATGAGAACAGTGTACACTGTTCTGTCTGACGGGTGGGTCATACTCGCGGCAAGAGACCGCGTACACTAAGACCCCCGCCATTTTCCTTTTCTATACCAGGCTAACTGTGCGGGACACGCCATTTATGTAACGGCCCCTTGAGGAACAGCGATCTTACGATCGTTTCCACCCGGGCGCCACTATGAGGCAGGGTAGCATGCCCGGGCTCGTAAGATCGTGAAATTAACATGGAAAGAAAGAGTGTGCAATACTGAGATCCTCGCAAGAACGGGCCTTTCCAGCATCTTTACAGTCCTCAGGCAACGACGCCTGCGCTGGCTCTGACATGTTCGCCGGATGGAGGACAATCGCATCCCGAAAATCATTCTGTATAGACAACTCGCGCCTGACTCTAGAAAAATTGATCGCCCCAACCTCCGTTACATGAATGTGATAAAGCGGGATTTAAAATCGGTGAACAATTGATACAGAACATTGGGAAGACATAGCCTTAGACCGCACTAGTTGTAGAGAGACGGTGACCAAGAACGCTATAGACAGCGAGAAAACATGAGCCTCAGCTCCTCTACCACCAAAGTGAAAGTCACCTTGATCTACAATATATGTGGACGGGAGTGTCTCTCCAAAATAGGACCCAACAGCCATTTGAAAAAGTGGTCGACATGAATCATAGTCGTTCTACGACTGAAGGAGGCCAATATATAGGTTGTTTTTTTTTTTTTTTGTAAAGAAACAGGCGCCGGTACTCAGTGATGGATTGCCTAACTTTTAATTACTATACATTTTTAGTAAATGTTAAAATAAAGTAATTTTTTTCCCCCCACATTGAAAAAGGTGCAGATACGTGTACCGGTGCGTAAAAGTACCGTCACAAAAAATAAACAAAACAACACATACAACCAATCAAAACAAAAGCAATGCTCAGAAGACTCATTTATTTGAAAGCCAAGATAGGTTTACAATTTATCCGGAAGAAAAGAAGAAACCAACAGTGAACACAACAACATGAAATACAAATTAGTTCTCCGAATCACAAGAAAGATGACGTCTATTATAAGCTATCACGACAAGATCAATGTCTAATCTTTCACCTCAGAACCGGACAACCCTGAGATGAACTCCTATTGAAAAAACAGAGCAGGAAGGACTAGTCCTCCCGTAGTGCTCTGGCAAGAAACTTAGCCGTCCGGCGTAGTGCCTCATAGCTACCATACAAGTCGCGTGACTGCACAGACAGGTCCCCCCTTAGCTCGCGAAGCTGGGGACACTCGTACAAGACATGCGCCACTGTTTCAGCGCTCACTCCACAGTGGCGGCATCGGGAGTCAAAGTTCGTGCGGAACCGGGCAAAATATGCCCCTATAGGACAGTGTTCCGTTCTGCATTGTGCAATAATCGATTGCTCTGACCTCTTCAGTCGCCACCATGGATCGTCGCGATCTGGGTGACGCATGTGCTCTGTCGGATTCCTCCCAGGACTTTAACCACTTCTCATGAATGAGTGCTCGGATTTGTGCCGTTGCTTGTAAGTACGTGCTTGGTGCTTCGAGGTGTGTGGCTGCCATTGCACCCTCCCTTGCGAGGGCGTCTGCCGTTTCATTGCCCTTCACGCCGCAATGTGAAGGCGCCCACTGCATAAAAACGACAGCTCCAATAGCCCAGCGGATGTTATCTGCGGCGCCGACTGCCTCTTCTATTACCGGACAACAGAATGAGACAAAATATGTTCCAGAAGCTGAAAATTGGGACTAGTGAAATCTGACCATGTGGAGTGTCACAAGAGAATGCCTATCATGTCCTTCAATGTGCATTCTCCAACAAGAGGCCCAAACAAAAGATTTAGAGGAAATACTATGTGGAAGAGCTGCGCAGTTTATCTCAGATATTGGTCTAGTCATCTGAACGCTTCAAACACAGTAATGAGAACGGGAGAGAAGAAGAGGTTTGATATTTGGACTCGTAAGTAACATTGATAAAAACAATTCATTAAATCTATCACTGGACTAACTAAAGGAAGAAAGGTCCAAGGAGGAGAAACAAATGACGTCACAAAAGTTTTAATATAAAGAATCACGTGATGGGTATTTATAAATAAAATAGTTATAAAATACAGACGTTATTTCAGAAAAGAAGATGATTACGTCCTATGCATCCAGTCATGCATGTTAGCCAATGACTTAAATTTTGCCAAGTCACTGGTTTTCCTGACTGGCTCAGACAACCCATTCCATGCTCTAATAGCACTAGGGAAGAAGGAGCATTTGTACAACTTTGTCCTAGCATATGGAACGAGGAAT
>JAZGLO010005605.1:320000-455000 GCA_036873155.1 Biomphalaria sudanica | reverse complement strand
TACTCCAGTATCGATCCTATGTTGTATCATGTCGGTTCTTCCGCATTCTGACTCATCAGATGGGAAGATGTCTGCGAAATTCATTATCAACTCTTTGGCTTTGCTATACTTCTCTTCAGATAGGTTCGCCTTGGTTTCTGTCAAAAGCCTGGTAATTTGAGGGTTGACCGATTCCGTGGGCGTAATAGAAACGTTGTTAATGTTGCAATTCTTAATTAGGTCGATTGTATGGCATTTAGCAACGTAACTATCCCTTCGTAGATGCTTCTCCCTCAAACCAAGGTTCATGATTCTGACAGGTACTCTCTGATGATCTTTACCGATCATGACCAACTTTTTATCTACAGCCACTCCGTCGTAATTGTCTTCCGTTCCTTCGATTAGCGCCGTTCCCGACTTTTCATGTCCGTTCACTAACTTTCCCCAAATAATTGATTCGGACTGTGCAGGCAGACTTGTATCCTACGTCAATAGTATTTTCATCATTCGATTGTTTCCTTCTTCACTATCACCTAACAAAGGAATCTCCACATTTCCATACAACAAAGTTCCTCCGCTAATGGTAATGGAAAATCCAAATTTCTGTAGAAAATCTAGACCTAAAATGCAATCATCAGTTATGTTTGCTATCAAAAATTCATGCACGAATGACTGACATCGGAGCTCAAATTCTAAGTCCGCCAGTCCTTTTATGGGCATCAGTTCTCCACTGGCTGTTTTCAGGGAGAAAAGGCTCACATTTGTAGTATTATTGCTGTTTGCGACATTTGGCCGAATGACTGAACGTAAAGCACCAGTGTCTATGAGAAACCGATACTTCCGAATTCCAATTTTTCCTTCCACCACAAGACTACTACTCTGTCCCAGCACAGCTATTGGAGTGACATTGACAGGGGCTCCCATTTCCTGGATCGCCAGTTTCTGCCCCTTGAAGCCGACGAATGTTAGTTTTCCTGATAGCCATTGGCCCCAGGCAATGCACCCGTTTCTGATCTGTGCTGAATCGCTTCTTGCTGATTAGATGTTCTTCTACACATCCTTTGTATATGCCCAGATTCACCACAGTTCCAGCAACGGACCCTGGTCGCACGATGAGCTCCCTGTGACCGGCTTGGCTTATACTCTTCAAGAACCTCCGTCATCCGTCTGAGTACTTGTGTTAGATCTTCTTCCTGAACTTCCAGTCTCCGATCATGATGACTGTTGATGGATGCGTTCTTAGCGGTTTCATAGGACAGAACGTACACAAGGGCTTTGCTGGCCTTACGCTTGCCACTAACTCTAATAACCTTTTTTAGCTCTGGATCTCGAACGGCATCGATGAAGGCATCCGTGACGATTACTTCGAGGAACTCCTGTGCTGCTGTGGGGTATGCCAGATGGGCAAGTCGTTCAATGTCCGTCTTTAGCTCTTGTAGGGTTTCACTGACCCGCTGTTGTATGCCTTCAGCTGGACAATATAAACTTCCTGTAAGTGCTCGTCCCCGTATCGAAGGCTCCATAGCCCGGGCGAGAGCAGCATAATCCTGCTGGTTTGGAATGGATTGGAGTACTTCGGAAGCCTTTCCTCTAAGGGCAAGTACTAGAGCGGTCGCTTTTTCCTCCTCGCTGCCCCATTTGTTGACCTTAGCAGCTGCCTCAAACTGTCTTCTGTAGACTGACCAGGAGACAGACCCATAAAACACAGGGGGTTTCATCTTTATAAGCCCTTCGGGTAACATTGATCCTGTATTCATCTTTATAAGCCCTTCGGGTAACATTGATCCTGTATTCATCTTTACAAGCCCTTCGGTTAACATTGATCCTGTATTCATCTTTACAAGCCCTTCGGGTAACATTGATCCTGTATTCATCTTTACAAGCCCTTCGGGTAACATTGATCCTGTATTACTCACCGGTGCCTTGCTGAGCCCTTCTCTAACTTGAACTTTCAGTTCTTCTATGTCTTTCTCTACCACATCGACTCTCTGGTTCATCGTGACCTCCATCGTGGTTATTTTCTGGTTAACCGATACCAATTCAGTCCTGATCCCTGAATCCAGTGTGTCTATTTTGCCCTGCATGGTTCTAATCCCTATATCAAGTGTATCTATTTTTCCTGCATCTTACCTAGAAGTTCTGTTATATCTGGCCCTACTTCGAATTGATAACTGTCCGGATCTTCTTCTTCCTCAATCAGGGCTTGCCGGAGACGAGTTGTAAGTGTCTCCTTGCTACCACCAAGCTTTAGATCTCGATACCGAAGCTCTTGTTTTAGTTCTTTAATCAAGAGTTGGTCTAGTTGTTTCATAATAGGGGAAGCCATTCCTAACTTACCTCCCGTTCGTTGAGTCGCCTATAATCCCACTTCTGACACCAATGTTACAACATTTAAAGGAGGCAACTCAACGAGGTATGGGAACAAAGACAGTACAAAGTTTAATCAACATAGATCACCCAAAACAAGAAGCGTTCCAATCTTCTCGCACTTCCTCTTCCTCTCTGCCCGTTCATTTAGTCCATCCTCGTGCGCTGGTGCGCAACCATAGAGTCACTACAGAACATGGTCATTACAATATATATATATATATAGAGAGAGAGAGAAAGATATATATATATATATATATATATATATATATATATATATATATATATATATATATATATATATATGTAACATATAAATACTTTGGCCATTCTATAGTGTCACTTGACAAGAGAATTTCGCATCTTGGGCTTAAATATGTATCTATTGTTTTTTTTTTTTTAAAGTTGTCAATCCATTAACTTACATAGAAAAATATATATACATAAGTTTCCAGCCTTAGAAATATCATACACAAATTTAAAGAAGTGAACAAACTCTTTCCTTGTCTGCTGTGTATTGTGGTTACTGTTAAAAAAGCATGAAGATTTATACATGAACATAATTCTCATAAAAGCAAGATTCTCTTCTCTTGTTACGCAAAAAAAAAAGTAGTCCGCTGAGTGTGTGTAAGTGTGTGCACTCTTGGAACGACCTTGTGTGTGCGCGTGCGTGTGTGTCACAAGGTTGAACCCTTTCACTACTAAAACTTTTACGATTCTTACGCAATCTTTCATTCTGATGTCGCCTTAGTAACCCTATTTCACCCACTGCGCATGTGCAATGAACCGCGAAGCGCGTGCTCTAGAAAAGAAACTGGGTCAATAGGTCAGACGTTTTTTTTTCCTCTCGCTTTGTTTTGACTAGACTCGTTAAATAGTTGTCGAATGATAATAATTTATTTAAAAATATAATTTGAACTAGAACACACTAGACATTGAAAACAAAAAAAGAAAGCAGTCTTTTACTTAGAGGGATATACAGAAAAGAAACAATCGATGATCATTTTCACCTGGCATCCAAGTCGATATCAGATCATTTATTAATGGCGGTGAGTCACTTCTGCACCAGTAGAATGCACTCACGAGAAACCTTGATTTATGAAGGGGGCTACTTTCCTGCATGTGCGTGAGTGTGTGTGTTAGAGGCAGGAAGAGGTGAGAGTATTCAAAACAAGGCTGTTTCACGAAGCACACCTCTGTGACTTTTGTGTAGCCCAACAAAGCGAGGCTGAGGGAAAATAAAGGAAAATAATCGTTCATTGTATATATTTACATGTTTCAATGACCTCCCAACTTGAATGCTTTACTTTTAATAAATAAAAGGTTTCCCTTTCGGAAAATTGAAAGTAGCCGCTGAACCTGCTTGGAAATAGTAAATTGTTTAATTCATTTGCGCTTTAAAGCTTTTGAGATCTAAATGTGACAGGCGCTAAAACAGACATAATTCTTAAACTTTATCCAATTTTCCTTTCGGGTAACACTAACAGACCATGCATTAAAACCAAGCTACGACTCTAATTAACTTACATTAAATAGTGAATAAAAATTGTCATTTCATTGTAATATACTTATCTAATATTAGACCTTTATTCTTTTCTTGTTTGCTCTTCATATATTCTTGAAAGTGGTAAACTGGAGTCTGAATAGCATTGAAGAAATGTACAACATTTATTTTGTACTAGTTGACCGGCAGCGTAGCATACGCCGCTATTTTGCAGGGCCAGCCTTAGGCCACTGCAACCTATGCGACCGCAGTGGGCCCCGCACTTTCATAGGACCCGCGCAAATTCTAATTGTATAAATGATTACATTAAACCATTTTATAACTTATAACAGATTTCCCGCGGCCTCCTGTCGATTTACAAGGAGCTCCTGGAACTCTCCTGAAATTGCAAAATGTACGAAAAATTACTGGAAATATCCGGAAATTATTAAAATCTTTTGAAAACTCATATCAATCTCCTGAAATACATAGACAAAAATTTTCATTTCGGGGTGTCATTCAATATGGAAAACGCCAATCCTATGCGCGAAAAAAAAAGCGGCATTATGCAATACCAGTAATTGTGGAATCTAGTGAAATATTCTTCTCGCGCCTCAAACTAATGAAGATTTACTTGAGGTCAACAATTCTCGTAGATTGAAACATTTGGTAATTCTTGCTATTGAGCGTGACCTATGTAGGAAACAAAATTCTTATGGTATACTGTATGACTTTGCTACACGCAAGGCTCGTGTAGTAATTCTGTGCGTAGTAAAAAATGAATAAATGCAAAGACGAATTTATTTTCGAATAAAAACTCTTAATTTTCACTTATTATTCGTATCCCTACCGAAACTAGGCCCCGCGAAATCCGTTTCGCATTGGGCCCCACAATTGTTAAGACCAGACCTGCTATTTAGTGACGGGTGAATACTACTTGTCTCCCTCCCCCCTCTTTTTTTTTTCGTAGAGTAACTCTAGTCCGTGCGACTTGCAAAATAAAAGAGTCATCTTTCCCTTATATGGTGTTCAAACTCTTGAGCCATGAAGAGAATGATATATATATATATAGATAGATTTACAAAATTAAGTTAATCTCCCTTTTTTTGTCTTCCTTTTTTCTTATTTATTCATTAACTAGACATATATTACCCTCGGCTCACGGGTCTTAATTTGCGTATCACTGTCGATATAGTCACTGAGAGTGTTTTAGAAACAATTAAACGAAATAATAATGCTGTAAGAAAGCGAATGCGTGAATTAAAAAAATAGTATGAATGGAGCTATCAAAATTATTAATCCATTTTTAGCGGCCCCCGAAAGGGGAAAAGACGCTATTAGTTTTGTGCGAAATGTCTGTCCGTCTGTTCGTCCGTCCCGTTTAGATCTCCTAAACTAAAAAGATATTGAAAATTCGACATCACAATATTTTAGACCATTCAAAGTTCTGATGCAACGGCTACTTTTTTTTTTCTGAAAGCGAAAAATCTAATTTTTAGAATCAGTTATGCAAGCAGTTTTTTTTTTAAAGAGAAAAAGCTAATTAGTATGCATTATAAGTTAGACCTAATTTAAAACGAATAGTAATCTTGTAAACTTCATTTTCCTAAACATTTTTTTATTGTGGAATTTTTTTATTTTTTTTTGAGGATTCGACAAAGAGATTGAGTCTTCAAAACAATTAGATCAATTATGAGACATAAGTTAGGCCAGGGGAGGCGCGGTGGCTGAGCGCTAAAGCCACAAAACAGATGAACTTTACATCATCTGCCCTATAGACCACAAGGTCTGAAAGGGTAACTAGTTAGGCCAGGTTCACTTCTGACTTTACATTCACTTTCACCTATCCTTTGATCTGCGGGACCGTTGGGTTAACACAAGATCTGTTAACCTTCTTTCTCCATTCTTATTTCTCATTTGTCTTTGATATAATTTCATTCAGATGTTCTTTCTAAAAATATAGAAAGCCTGCTTGGGTGGACCACTTCGGGGGCCGATTTTGAGTTTGTGTTTCCACACAAACAGTCTTTTGTAACCTTGTTTAAAATAAAAACATTTGCTTGTATGTCTACATGTATTTAGATCTAGATCTAGAGTCTATCTATAGTCTAGATACTATTATAATAGATGTAGACTTACTATTATAAGAGTGAATTCAATGGCTCATTATTGTATGTTTGTATATTTTTTCCCCCATAGAGAGCCTCATGTAGCCTGTCCAATCATAGTGTGTTTACATAGTGGTGTGCATGACTAAATGGGACTTTTAAAATGCATGTCAACAAGGAAGCTATATTGAACAAATGCATGAAAAATGCTTTAGAAACACAAAATTTGAGGGTTAGTTTGATTAAAATATGAATGAATTTTATTTTGTATGTTAATGTGTTAAAGTATATTAATAAGTAGATCGTTCCTCTTTGAATTAGATCTAGAATTAGAGTTAGATCTAGATTGTCTAGAGTCTAGACTTAGATGTCGGCTTCGATAGATGAATGGGATTATAAAGTACGTCAGGACGTCTAAATTCGCAGATATAAGGAACGAATTTATGTAAAAACGCTTTTGTAAGAGAAATTTGAAGCTTAGTTTATTAAATAATGACATCAATAGACTATAGTTTGTAATTTTCATGTGTCAAAGTGAAAAACTGTCTGTGCAAAGTGTAGTTCTTAAAATTAGATCTAGATCTAGATCCTTTCGATCTTTTCTCATGTAAACATGATAAACATGGCCTAGATTTATAAGATAGTAATACATTCATAGAGATGGGCAACTTTTTGTTTGAGGGTCTTAAGCTTGAAGTTTGTTTAGGGCTACTACAAATACGTTATAGTTCCAGTTAGCACCCAAGGAACATTTCTGCCAAGTTTTATCAAGATTTGTCAAACGGTTTGGATATCTATAGGGAACATGTACACATTGGTAAACATAGCCTAGATCGATGAATTTATAATGCTTTTATAGAGTTGGGCAAAATTTTTTTTTGACGGTCTTTAGTTAGTTTTATGGCTACAATACATACACTACGGTCAAATTAGTACCCAAGGAACATTTCTGTCAAGTTTTATCAAGATTGGGCAAACTGCTTTGATATCTATAAGGAACATACATACACCGTATATTCTACTTTATAGTATAGATTACTTAAAGCAATTTCTGAAAGACAGTAAAGAAAAAAAACCACCTAAGAAAAAAATGTTTACGTCCCAGCTGGTAGGATTTGAACAAGTGCGGTGGGGCAGCAGGGTACCAATGGGGCCTGGCTTAGGAATACGACGTTAGACTACCTTTCCCCCACCCCCTCCCCAGATGAAATAAAACTTCAAAACATTAGACATCTTTATCAAGAGTAAATCTTTTCTTGAAGATTCTTCCTTGTTTTGTCATGCCTAGAAAAGTATCGAAATCAGCAACAAAGAGAAGCCATTGATTATCTGGAAAGCTACAAATGTAGACTAGTACAAATGAGTAGACAGGCCCGTGATTGGGTCATTGCCCTAAAGCTCACCATCAAACGAACAGAGCGTTGTTTACCTCCTACAACCGCGTGCATGCACACATCTTTGCTCACCTCTCCGAAGGTTGTCTCTCTAACTTGTTGACAAATTTAGGCCATCGACTCGTGCGATGAGCACTCCCTTCCCCCCCCCCCCATCACACACACACACACACCTCTAGATCTCAAATCCCACCCCGATGGCCAGGTCTTTGTGACCTGGACAGCTAATCTACAGCAGCTATAATCGATACCTTTACTTCTCCATCCAATGCCCACAAAGCCAAGCTAAAGGTAGTAGTGGTTTCTAAGAAGACCTAACAATAAAAACAAGTCTAAAGTTTAAATCAAGGGTGGGCAAATTACGGCCCGCGGGCCACATGCGACCCGCCGGAGTGTTTTATGCGGCCCGCCGACACCTACAGAAATAAGGCGTGCCCACAGTATATACAGATTAAAAAGCAAATGAATTAAAAATAATATCTATATAAATTATAGAAACTGTCTATTATAAAATGGCTCAAGTAAACGAAGATTATGCTTATTGGCTATACATCATTACACTCAATTCAAGACACAATCTCTGATAAGTATTTATTCAATGCGTGTGTTGAATGTTGGGTAGGCTTGCAACAAGATGGCAAGTATAACAACTGATGGAGTAAAATAGTTGTGTTTTTTTAGTTCTTTTTTTATATAAAAAATATTCCAACCATAAACTCTAAACAGGAAAGTTTGCACAAAGCTGCATACAATTTTAACATATTATAGATCTAAGAAACATAGAAATCAAATTATAGAACTAAGGTTTTTAACCACAGGTATTTCTGATTTAGGATCAAAATAATTCAATGTATCCGCTATCTTAGCATGGGAAAGTTACTTAATGGACATTGACAGTTTTTTAGTTACCAATATTCGTAATGAAGACAGATTTCTTGTGTTTCATAATTGCTGTTGCAATGGTTTTTTGTTTTTTTGTTTTGTGTTTGCATATGAAATGTAAATGCATTTTAAATCTTTTCTAACAAAGCTTTCCCATTTCTACAAGCAAACAAAAGATAACAAGTTTTGTCATTTTCCTTTGCTGAAAGGTGAAACTATTTCTAGTGAAATGATTAAAAGTACAACACTTATTTAGATTTTTAATTGTGCAATTTAGAAAAGCAAATTTTAAAACGTCAAGAACCAGTTTTCAATACTATCAGCTCACCATTTAGCGCAGAAGCTGATTCAGCTCCAGAGGACAGTCAATACTTCCAAGGGAGTCTAATGGGTGCCAGAAGCTGTATTTCCACACTTTAAACAAAAATGGTGTTGTTCACACTATTTGTGTACACATACATCTGTTCTTCTACTTCTTCGTTCTTATTTTACATGTTGCAGAGTTCAGATCAGCAATCCTATATCTGAATAGTTTTGGTTCTATTTTCGGGTCTCTTGATTTAGAATACACAATTAAAGGACATGGTCAGCATTCTCTGGTGATGCTCCAGAAGGGCAAGTTTCTCTCGTCCCGACATTTAACTTCCGGAACATATATTGTCTCATTCAGTGAACAAGCATTTTCTTTTGTGGAAACTAAACAAGTAATACTACTTGCCGATTTTGAGTGACTGTAATTTGACAGCAGTCACAAGGGTAACAACTAGTAAGCTAGTTCCACAGTTCCGGAACATTATGCACGAGTTTAAAAAATAAAATACTCTATCTCTATCAATTGTATATACATATGCGGCCCGCCATTCCCAATGTTTTTAAAATGCGGCCCTCGATACAAAAAGGTTGTCCACCCCTGGTTTAAATCAATCACGAACCTTGCAGGTGAATGAACTATTGGAGGGGGGTGGATGGGTGGATTTAAAAAAATGCTTGGGTGAGTGAGGGTGGCATTGGATAAAGGACAAAATGGGAGGGGGGGGGATACACTGTTGAGCGACAGACTTCAGAAAGAGAGAGAGAGAAAAGTCGGTTAAGTGCTATTCCTAGAGAATATCCTTGACATGAAATGGTACAGGGCTTATACCCTGCACGCTTGATGTGGTAGGGGTGGTTTGTTCAACTGTCCAGCTTTAAGCTCCGGGGGTGGGAATGTACGACGTGTACATCGGGATTTGCACCCAAGTCAATAACGCAGGGCCTGTCATTACCTCGTCTCCAAAGAGGAAGTGCGCTGCAAGATCGATAAGGTCCTACGATGACCTCTTGAGCATAAAAAACAAAAACAAAAAAAAAACTCACAAAATGTCTGCTGATTTGCAATGACAATGTCATCATGTCTTCACGAGTTCTGAAGACCTTGGATGAAAAAAAAGGAAAGACATCATCGTGATAGATAGACAGACACACAGAGAGACAGACAGACTTGCTGACTGACTGACTAAGAGTGAGAGAGAGAAAGAATGAAAGAAAGAAAGATACAAAAACAAAATGAGAAAGAGAACTAAAGAAAGGAAGTAAAGGGAAATGTATTATTTTTGTTCTAAGGGTCTTGACTAAGAGATTGAGACCCTTTACAAAACAATTCGATCAATCGTACTGACCTCTATGTGATACCTAGGATTTAACTATATCTTTATAACTATCAGTTCATTGAATACATTTGAATATTAACAATGTAATAATAATAATAACAACATTAATAAGCATCTCCGTATTCTCTGATTACTGAGGTATCGCTATCAAGTCGTAAGTCGTAACAATACAATAACATTGGCAACACTTTGTACACACGCAAGTCTCTTCATTTGGCATCGACGGAGGTAGTGTTGTAGTTGTTGATAGTTTGTAGTTCATAGTTTCTGACGGAGGTAGTGTTGTAGTTGTTGATAGTTTGTAGTTCATAGTTTCTGATATTCTTTCTGAAAATATTGAAACCTGCTTTTTTACCTGCCTGAGCGGACCAGTTCAGGGGTCGATATTGAGTTTGTGTTTCCACATAAACTTTCTTTGTAACCTTGTCAGCCTTGTTTTGATCTGTGTGTCTTTTCAGTCTCGGTGAGTGTGTCAAGCAGTACAACTGTTCATCCTTGTGATAGGAATCAAGTGTGTCTCTAGATCAGATTGGAATCGCAGTAGTTTTCTTCCCTTTTTTTCTGTAGCTATTTTCGAGGACATTTGGACTCCGTGGTGGTGTTGATGGTTGTTGACTTGTAGCATCAAACTGCTGGTAGATAACTAAACCGCTGTAGGTGTATTATATAACTTATAACTTAATTACACTTCTTTAGTTAACAAAAACAAATATAACTTTTATTTAGCATACAGACAAATTCAACTTGAGATGAAATACATGTAGTAGACTTTAGTAATAATATAACATGTTATTTTAAACAAAATCTAATTAATTATATAAAAACACGTCTTCAGACTCTGGCATTCTGTAATCGTGTGTCCTACCCAAGACAGCTGACGAAAGTCAGTCACACTGAATAGCCACCAAATAATCGCTTACTACTTCTCACCATCACCATAACACACACACACACCATAACACGGGGGTAAGAGGTTGTAATGATTAAGGTAAATCGCCTTGGCTTTTCCCCAACCACGTCTTTAAGTGTCTGGTCTATAACGACATCTTAAACCATGAATAATTGAACAGTCTTTATTAAGTCTAATTTAACCTTTCATTAACAGAAAGTGTTGATTTTGTACAAAATCACGTTGAAGAACTAAACTAAGCCTTAGTGTTAGGAGGATTCTTGATGGGCTTTGTCATTGACAGATATTTCAAAACTCACCCTATTGAACTCAAACTGAAAGGGGAGGGGGGCATGAATTATTGCGCAGGATATTGACGCCCTAGGGCAAGAGACAGGTAAATGAGTTATTTCCTAGCCACTATCATATTGCATCCTCGAAACAGTTTGAAATCTCTTAATTATCCGTGTTCTCTTTGATCTTTTAAAAACTTTGATAGATCAATAAACTACGAGTCTCAATCATCAATAATCTACACTTTGATATTCACAGTAATTACAGACAATATATCAATGGTTAGTAGGCAGTGGAAACCAATAGCTCGTTGACACGACGTACAAACCTATGACGTGGGACGAGCTATTGGTCTAAACTGCCCACAAGTTGCGACGTTGCAGCTCAGCGTTCAGGCCTTCTATGACGATTGGTCTCTCTCAAATGGTCAGTGACTTGAGGCCAGAGTCTAAATTACTTACAGTTGTAAAAGTTCTTAGTGACCTGATTTTTTTTAACCAAAGGAGTTACATCGAATAATATCCAGAGATAACTCGGTACTTCGGTAAGTGGCCAGCAACTTAGTAGAGTATATAAAGGTCATGTTAAGTGCATCGAGCCTTGGCCAAGCGCAACGGCCAAAGTGCGAAATGGCCGGTTAATTCGCGAATGAAACAAACCAGGGACTTTGTCGTAAATCTGGGGTCCAGTTGGGTCAATTTCCACCCTGCCGTCTTTGCTTTCTAGTCCACTGATCTCCTTCATATTCGCTTTGGTCTCCCAGAATTCCTCCTCCTCCTCTAGTCCAGAATCTGTTTTCATTATCTTCGGTTGTATTTATTGTTTGTCCACTCCAGCCTCATTCGCTCTATTGTTTGCTGGGTCGTTTTGCCATAGAATGTAGCTAGAGTGTTTGTTTAGCCATCTAATAATATGTCGCCGCTGGCAGATGTGGTATGCTTGTTTTTTTTAATATATTTTTTAACCCTATCATTGTCCTTTTCGTAGAAGTTTCCCTTGGGTTAACTTAAAGGCGGGAAAACTGGTTGAAACTTAGCGGAAATTGAATGACCTCGATTATAAATATCTTGACGACCCTGTGCCTGCTTTTGGAGATAAGGCATGATCTAAACATGGAAAGATTTAAATTCAAAACAAATTAAAAAACTCCCGAAGTGCAATTTCGTTTTAAGATATCTGTAGTGTAAAAAAGAGTTTTAACTCTAAAGCGTGAACTACATTTTTTGTCGTTAGGATAACGGCGACTTACTTTTCAATCTCTGTATGTTTGCATTACCTTACATTGGCCATCGACGTAAATTCTTCCGCGTTCCTTTACAAATAGTTTAATGTGAAGACTCGAGAGCTTTAAGCTTACTAAAAGGTAGCCGAGTTCTGGTAGAGACACTTCACATACTTCCTTGTGTGCTTTATATTGATAGTGAATAAGCGAATCAACATTGTCGTGCTATGAACTAAAGAGGAAAGAACTATGTTTAATATTCGAGAGACACATCTAAAAAATGTAAATGCTCCTTTATAATGAAACATCTTTCGTTGATACAATGGAAATCCTCAAAACTC
Organism: Biomphalaria sudanica; assembly: GCA_036873155.1. NCBI lineage: Eukaryota > Metazoa > Mollusca > Gastropoda > Planorbidae > Biomphalaria > Biomphalaria sudanica. Next base: position 442,392 of record JAZGLO010005605.1, on the reverse strand, counting down.
TTCCTTATTTATTTAATATTAAGATTTTTGTTTACTTTTCTAGTTGAACTCACAAGCTATCGTATCTTCGTTGACTTCGACTCGTGGAGTCTTGTATGTGTGGTACAGTTCTCATTGTTTGGTAGAAAAAAAAAGTTGATTTTCGCAATCAGGGCCGGATTTAGATTTGCTAAGGCCCTAGCTATTTAAGATACGGGGCCCCGTGTAATTTGAGATACGGGGCCCCGTGTAATTTGAAATATGGGGCCCCGTGTAGTTTGAGATATGGGGCCTCTTGTAATCAACACAAGGTAATTTTTCTTTGCTCTTTCTTCAAAACGCTTGCAAATATCACTGGAGAGATTTTGGGCCTCTCTCTCTCTCTTGCAAATGGTGGGGGGAGGGCGCTAAGGTATAGATTCTGTTGCCTACTGTTAAATCAGTATTGTCCGCAAAGTCCTGATTTTTTAATAATGTCACGAGGTGTACAAGTAGCTACTCGACCAACTATGACGTGTAAGTCGATGTCAAGAATATGGTAGGAGCTATACTTTCTTGTTGTATGACTTGCACGTGTTGGAGGATCTGTATCAGATATGGTCGGATATGCCCATATCAGTATTCTTCAGTGACCTCGAAAGCTCATCACAGTCACTTCAAAAGCACTTTAAGTATTGGTTCTACCGCCATTTTGCTATAACTGCCTCTGGTTAACGATAGGTACACTGGGGGTGAACCAAGACCATCCGTTATTGTAGGCCTCAACACTGACCTTCGTCGTTACAACCAGTGGACAGCGGGAAACCAATAGCTTGTTGCCATGTCGTATGACCTATTGGTCTCCACTGCCCACAGGTTGCGACTCTGCAGGAAGAAGGGGATAGAAGATTGAATAAAATGGTCTCCCATAGAGAAGTCCAGATTTTTTCATGAAAGGCTGGCAAAGTATGCTTCAAACTTTCATAAACTTTTTTTTTTTTAAATGCATGAATGCACCGAGACCAATCATTATCCATAACGAAATTAACAATCTCTCAACGCCTTATTATTGTAATACATGATTATTACGTTGCTTCATTGTACATGCAATCAATATAGTCTGTGTATGTGAGATAATTGGAGCGACGGTATATCATTGCGGAGAAGGAAACCTCTTGAATCCAAACCTCCGCTGCCTTGCGGCTATACCGAAACATGGGAGAAGCTTCGGAAGACAGCACCGAGGAAAAAATAACAAGCTGGTGACCCTTAGGCAGTTTGCGGAACACTGTGCTACAACCTGGCAGAGCCTGCGGCGCTACTGTTCTTAAACTGTATACCTCCGTACCTTTGGTCACATCAAACTGCAGGGAGAGGGGGGGGGGGGCTGCTGTTTGGGCGACATCGTTCCGACCATAAATAATGCACAGGCTTTCATCTCGCTTCTAAAAGATGAACCACAGACTGAAGGAGGACAACATATCATTGCAGATCCGCGTGTCCGACGAATGGAAAGGATCCTTAGTCCAAGTCATACTTATAGCATCACGCGGTCATGACAAGGTTCATTCGCGGCTAATTTCGAGAAGATCAACATTTACATAACAGGACTGTCTGGCGACTCTCTGGGCCTGGATTGTCTGTTCAAATCTATCTTCCCAATCTCATGCATGGCTGACTAAAATAAACAAATCTTTCGACAGTCCCGGAGACGTTTTGAATATACACAAGGTACTTCTAAACCAGTTGAAGTGTAATATAACATTTTCTGTCGCCATACTTATAAACATATAGAGTGGCCAATACAATGGCTGTAACGGCCCCACTTGTCCAACATATAGTTGAAAGAATTGTATTCGCAGTTCACCTTTATCAGAAATAATAAAGAGCGCAATGTTTTTAGTGAAGTCCGTATTGATTTTTTTTTTAATTGGCCTCTCTGTATCGATCTTACCGAGTCATTAAAGCTTTTATTAAAAATCTACACTATACACACAATGGCGAAATTTTAGTTATTAATTGAGGACCACAGCTCCTAACTGAGCCCTTAGACTATTTATTACAGAGAGAGAGAGAGAGAGGGGTGGGGGTGGAGGAAAGGGTCGGGGGAACGAAAACATTTTTAAAGGTATATTTGACTGAAGAGAGCCGTGCAATCAATTAGCTTTGATCCTTGGTTTCACTTTTTTAAAATTCATTCATTAAAACCCTACCTCTCCCATCCCTTTCCAATAAATTGAGTTCTAGTAGAAGATATTTTGAGGGGGGTATATTTTTAAGAAATCAATTAGCAGAAATTTCATTATCGAAAGTAGGTGTTCATTTTTTAAATTAAAACAATACCAAAGGATTATTTAAGATCGCTCTTCTGATACAATATATATATATATACACACACACATATATATATATACACACACACACACATATATATATAGCGTTCTTGCCAATAGGCCTATTACTTTTCTTTAATGGATTAGTCTTTTGCGTTTCATGCTCCAATGGCCTAAGAAAGAGGGTATTCTTATGATAATAATAATAAGACTTGACGGCGAGTCCGAAGATAAATGAAGAGTGCAGTATTTTCCGTGGCTACGCAGCCCCAGCAGTGACCTACATTTTTTACCACAACCAGGGCAAGCATAACCATGGTCCGCCGGTGGTCGATTAAGATTTTTTTTTTCTTTTCGCAGTCTACAGCGGATTTTCTGTAAAAAAAAATACTTTGCGTTGGCTGGAGGCAAATATTTTTTTTTATGTCCACTTGCAAAAGGTATACGAAATGTGCCTTTATATTTGTATCTTTCTAAGTATTTTATTTGGTTATGTATTTTGTACATGTTAGTGGGTTAAAAACAAAACTTAGCTGTCCTTCTGTCATTATGTATATAACAACCCTAACCCTAATCCTATATACTACGTTTATTAATTTTTTGTAGAAAAAAATGTTTAAGGAAAAACAAAAATGCTAAAACCAATATTCGATTAATCTTCGATCTGTCCCAACTATTTTCTCCTTTCACACGTACCAAGGCGACCCCCGGCTGCCATGGGAGAAGGCGTACCGTCAAAACAAAGGCCCGACTTCATAGAGTTAAACACGCACACGCACAACAATTCTAGTGCACACACACACCTGAATATGCACACACACACACACACACACACACCTCTTATCACACTCACAACGTTTACAGCCATTCAGGACCAGGTTATGTTGCGCGCGCAATTTACAATTTACGTTCTGGCCCGGCTGGAAATTCCAAAACGAGGCTCGTTGCTAGAGCCTAGGACTTAAAACAGATCTTGTAGGAATGGAAGAAAAAAAAGGGTGGGGAAAACTGGGATTGGGTGTGTTGACTTGAATTGAAATTCTTTGTTGAATACTTCCATTGCAAAGTTTGACAAAAAAAAAAGTAAATACCACTTTGCAGGCGGGAATAAAAAAGAAGGAGTGTAGGTGAAATGTAAATAATGATATAGGCTTTTTTAAAGTCCATGGGACTGTCTCTGTCGTCTTTGGATGCTTGAAGTTCAAGGGCATCGAATAAAGAGACGAACAGAGAGAGAGAGAGAGAGAAGCAGGAAGTAGCTTAATGGACCTAAATCACCAAAACGAGCGGTCACGTGGTAACTGTACTAGTCGATAGATAAGATTGTTACATATTACATATAATACCAAGTTGATCTAAGCGAACAGATACATGATCTAAAAAGATTCTGATCTAGCCTATATCTCTACGGGTAACAGGATACAAGAATTAGATTTCACATCATTTTCTCATTTATTATTATTAAACCCTAAAAAGTTTATAAAAAAATTAATATTATCTTTACTCTTTAGGCTTATGCAAATAACTTACTATTTTACAAAACGATGTACGGTAGATTTAGATTTTTTTTTTTTGTTGTAAATCTAGAATTGAGATGTTGTATGCAGCACTTATTCAGGATCGAGCAAGCCTCTTTGTTTATATCGTTGATTTCTAGATCTGCAATCCTGATTTCGTATCATGGTAGATCTAGATTGCTAGATCTAATGATTCTAGTTTAATTTAATCTCTGTTTTTTTTGTAGACATATTAGATCTAAGTGAAATGCCGAGATGAAATGTACACAGAGGCGTAGATAGGGGGAGGGAGGGGGAGAATGTGGACCTCCCCCCGGGTCCCCACTTGAGGGAAGCTTCCAAATGAATATGTTTTTTTTTTTTTTAATATTAAATACTACGAAAAATGCAAGGTCCTCCAAAGAGGTCAAGCCCCCAAATGATGGCTACACCAATGTATGTACATTGGGATTAAGTTAATAAAGTGTTATGAATAGTGCAATTATTTGTTTGATTGGTCTTAGACGTTCTTTCATTCTGGGAAGAAACATGCTCATGACCTGGGCATAGACATGAACATTTTGCGCACTATCTAAACTGTTCATACAAGAACCTCATTGTGCAGAGCTCACGGGAAAGATTCCTTGCAAATTGTAGCGAGTCCAGAACTTTTGAGGGGGGTGGGGGATGGGGCGATACTTTTCGTCCGAAACCCTATCCATTTATATATATGGTGGGAAGCGTGGTCGAGAGGCTAAGTGCGCTTGAACTTTGCTTGTCATGCCATTTTCTACCTAGAAGGAGGCTCGAGGTTCGACACCCGACTACTGAGCGCCTAAAGGCAGCACGAAAAACCAACTCCTAGATACCCCCTCCCCCCCTGAGCATGCTATATAAAAAGCTATAATAATAATAATAATAATAACACACACACACACACACACACACACACACACACACATATATATATATATATATATATATATATATATATATATATATACTAGCCTGACATTACCCGCGTCCTGCGGGTCTAAGTTTGTGTTTACTAATCCAGTGGATTGGATATAGATGTATGTTAAAGTAAGGTAATGATCCTTTCAAGTTTTTTCTCATTCGCTACGAAAATAAAATTAGTTTTGCAAAAATGGGTTTACCCGAAGCCGATACATTCATATCTATTAAAAAACGAAAAGAGCGATAGCTTTGTTAAATGAATGGGGTTATAAATTGAACAATTAAACGAAATAATTTTTAGTACGCGATTCATGAATGAATATAAATCTAGGCCTATCTCAACTCGGCTTCGCAGCTTTCGTAAACGAATGTAGTCTCTTAAAAATGCTTTAGATAACCAAATTTGAATGTTTATTTGATCAAAATATAAAATGAATGGACTATAATTTGTATGTTCATGTGTTAAAGTATAAAACTATCTGTGCGAAGAGAAGTTTTATCATCTTAGAGTAGAATTAGAGTTTTAGATCTAGGGATGGAAAGAAACATTACGGTATTGTCTAATGAAAGAATGTTCGTCAGGAAATCTGTAATCACTGATATAAGGAACTAATTTATGTAAAAAATAATTTTGAAATGCAAATTTGAAGGTTAATTTTATTATATAATGAAATCAATGGACCTTCTTTTGTATTTTCATGTGTCAAAGTAAAAAACTATCTGCGCAAAGTGTATTTCTTAAAATTAGATCTAGGTATAAATCCTTACGATCTTTTCTCATGTCGACATTGTAAACATGGCCTATATCCATAAATACTATAAGCTTTAATAGAGTCGGACAACGTTTTTTTTTTTAAAGGGTCTTAAGTTTGTTTTAGGGCTACAATACATACACTACGGTCTAAGTTGGTACCTAAGAAACATTCCTGCCAAGTTTTATCAAGATTGGTCAAGCGGTTTTGATGTCTATAAGTCACATATATACATACATACATACGCCTTACTTTATACTTTACTAGACATATGTTACCCGCGACCCGCGGGTCCTTATTTGTGCATTACTGTCGATATAGTCACTGAGAGTGTTTTGTAAACAATTAAACGTAATAATAATGTAATAAGTAAAGCGAACGTTTCAATGTAAAAATAGTGTGAATGAAGCTATCAAATCAAAATAGCTAATAGGCTTAAATCCAGTTTTTCAAATTAAAACATTTGCTTGTAGACCTACATATATTTGATTAAAATTTGAGATGAATATACTTAATTGTGTATGTTCATGTGTTAAAGTAAAAAATAGATCTTGAGGTAGAAATAGATCTAAATCTACACTAATCTAGAGTTAAAAATTGGCTATTATAGAATTCATTCTGTGTTGCGCATGCGTGACCTTTTTTCATGAATGAACATAGTAGGCCTATCTCAACACGGCTACGCAGCTTTAGCGAACAGCGAACGAATGTATTAAAAATGCTTTAGAAAAACAAATTTGAATGTTAATTTGATTAAAATATGAAATAAATGGACAATAATTAGTATGTTTATGTGTTAAAGCATAAAACTATCTTTGCAATAAGAGTTTTAGACCTAAGCCTGGGAATAGACTCAGTAGAGAGATGTGTAACCATTTGGTAATGTCTAATGAAAGAATGTTCGCCTGGAAATCTGTAGTCACAGATATCAGAAACTAATTTCTGTAAAAAATGCTTTTGAAACACAAAATTGAAGGTTAATTTTATTATATAATGAAATCAATGCATCTTCTTTTGTATTTTCATGTGTCAAAGTAAAAAACTATCTGCGCAAAGTGTATTTCTTAAAATTAGATCTAGGTCTAAATCCTTTCGATCTTTTCTCATGTCAACATTGTAGACATGGCCTAGATCCATAAATACTATAGCTGTAATAGAGTCGGACAACTTTATTTTTTTTGAGGGTCTGAAGTTTGTTTTAGGGCTACAATACATACACTACGGTCTAAGTTAGTACCCAAGGAACATTCCTGCCTAGTTTTATCAAGATTGGTCAAGCGGTTTTGATGTCTATAAGTCACATACATACATACATACATACGCCTCACATTCTACTTTATAATATAAGATAGTATAAGTAGTATATATGTATATACATTTTGGACACTCATTTGGTGGAACCCTTAAGTGGCGGAAAAAGGGAATGTTCACATTTGGGCCCCACCTCCTTAGCCTAGCTACACCCCTGATATACATGTTTGTATTTTTTTTTTACTTTGAAAATTTAAACGGTCAAACTAGAGTTTTGCCCCATGTGGCCAACGAGCTAGTCATTCTTTTTCTCAGCGATATACATCAACACTTAAATTTCTAGGAAAATCATTAGAGCCGTTTTTGAGATCAACTGTCCGCCCACCCACCTAGGTTCCATGAAGGAGTGACTAAAACAGAGGTATTGTAAAAATGTTAGTAAATCTTAGATATTCTTTCAATAAAATAATAAAATTCATTATAAAATAAAAATAAAATGGAAGCGACTTTCAATGTACTCTGTTATCGTATAATTTAAGACAACCACGTGACTGACTACACCGTGTTTCCTTGAGAGGAAGGGGGTGGGCGATCGCATCACCGCCCCCCTTTCCTTGATCCGCTAGTGCTTGCAACATTGAAAGAATAGTAAGTTAAGTACCCACTTTCAGACCTTGCGATCTACGGTTCAGATGATGTAAAGGTCATCTATTTTTTCTTTCCCCAACTCATGTTAGGTAGCCAATAGTGTTGGGTGGACTCAGGGGCGTCTCTAAAATCGCGACATTATAGACCAACATAAAGGAGATATCGAATTGAAAACGTTTAGTTGTTGTTTGTTTCGTGGTGTGCTTCTATTCTTTTATGTAATGAATTTTATTAGCACCCTCACCTCGTTTTGAAAAGGAGGCTGGCGTTAAAGGTAATTGACACTCAGCTGTACTAGACCACGATTCCCCCCCCCCCCCCCCAAAAAAAAAAAAAAATTAATTGTGTCTTAAGGTCGTAGACCCTTGTGTAAACTGCGACGCTGTTCTCCCCGTTACAAATGTATTACAATCGAGTTACGCGCCGGATCCGCAACGCTGAACTAAGTAATGAATTCGGCATCATGGCTTCATCTAATGAATCGGAACTAAGCTAGCTTGATTGTTCCGCAACAGTACATTGTAGTCATGGTACGCAGTTTAGCAGCGTCGTTGACGAACTTCGAAATGGCATTGGTAGAAAAAGGAGGTGGTGGGGGGTAGACCTTATCTTGTCTTATACAGACGTCACTTCAAAACAAGAAGATAATTACGTCCTACGCATTTCATGTGTTAGTTTTATTCACGCTTGTTGATCAATGACTTAAACTCTGCTAAGTCGTTGGTTTTCCTGGCTGCAACCCATTCCATTCTCTAATGGCACTAGAGAAGAGGGAGCATTTCTACGAATTTGTTCTAGGGTATGGAATAAGAAATGTGCCTCAACCTTTGTGTCTTTCTGAGTATTTCATTAGATCTTGATTATACTAAGGAGGGCTGGAGAAGTAAAGGGGAATTAACGAGTTTATTGGTACTGGCTTCGACCGATGTTTTGGTCCGTACTTAGACATTTTTATTCTTTTTTTTTAAATTTTAATCTTATAAATTACAGACGTTCTTTCAATATAATATGTTAATTTAGTCTTGCATAAAAGAGACATGGATCGCGGTGGATGAGTTGTTAAGCACTTTGCTACTGAACCTGGGGTCCTGGGTTCAAATCTAGATGAAGGCTGGGATTTTGAATTTTGGGATTTTTAAGGCGTCCTAAGTCCACCTAACTCTATTGGGTACCTGACTTGAGTTGTGATGGCCACACGACGCCCTGCTCGTTAACCGTTGGCCAAAGAAACATATGACCAAGGATTGCAGGATCTGAAAGGGGAAGCTTTCCTTTCCTTACTTTATATTGGGTAAACGCACTTTGGTTTTCCTGGCAGACATTGCTTTGAAAAAAAAAGACGGTCCTTCTTTCTTTTTTTAGAGTCTGCCAGAATTCCAGTAGATTTGACTTTTTCAACATCTCACGTCGTCTCCTTCGGATTCTCGTCTTCCCGATTAATTTACGTTGGAAGTTACACACGGTGGCAATGACTCTTTGTTAAAATGAGATTAACATCAGACCTGCTTAATGGTCAACATGACTTTAACACACACACACACACTCAGATAAAACTTGAGCATAGCAGACATTTAGATAAAAGTAAAAAATTATAGTCACAACAACAATCAGCAGAATATCTTGCGTTTAAAGATAAAACATCTGAGCAGCTTTCTGTTTGATGTTTTTTTAACTTTTTTTTATTTTTTTTTTATTGTTAGCCACGTTCTTGTGATACGCTGTCCAGACAAGATCTCAAAGAATGAACTGTGGCAAAGAACAAAGCAGCAGCCCATTAAAGTAGATAGCCTTCAGAGACGAGGGAGATAGATAGACCACGCCCTTCGCAAGCCTGCATCCAACATAACAAGGCAAGCCATCACCTGGAACCCCAAAGGTAAGGGAAAGAGGGGACCGCCCAGCAGATGCCAAGCAGATGGGCAGAACGTGGGTACAGTTTGGAAGACTTGCCCAGAACCGAGACGCCTGGAGGAAGCTGGCAGGTGGCCTATCCCTCAGATTATCTGATGTTCATCTATTATATTGTCTCTAGGGCATTTTACATTTAGGTAGACTGTTACTTCTCGTTCGACGGCAATCCCGGATGCTCAGGTCGGCAAATTGTAATCACCAGCTTTTTTAGCTGCAGCGTTTTTAGCTTTCTGCCTACGCCGTCTGCAATCAAGGCTGCTTCCTTTATACTCTCTCTCCATGTGGATCTACCTGGTGCTTCTTTTTCTCAACGGTTGGTATCGATTGTTAAGATCCTCATGTCGCGCTTGCATACATCAGTATATTTTAAAAGTGGTTGAACTGCAGCTCTCCAGTCTGCGATTAGATGATATAAATATATATATATATCAGTTGTAGTATGTGTGTTGGTGGGACTAATTTTTGTCCTGTCTAAAAAAAAAATAGAGAACAAGACTTAGACTAAAATAGACACCCCCCTCTCCGAAATAAAAATAACCCACATAATTCACATATACTCTTTAAAAATATTATAAAGGTTAGATCATTGCCTTGGTGTGGGGTAGATTGGTGTGAGGGTGGGCTGGGCTTGCTAAGGACTTTGTTTATGTTGTTCCGTTATTCTACATTGTACATAGAGACGCATTTAACTCCTAAAAAGTGCAGCCAACCCTTCAGAAGTATTAAGACTAAGAGACATAAAAGACGAGGGGGGGGGCGGCAGACGAGCCTTAGGCGTCTTTGTTACACGTGGTACACCCCCTTTTTTTTTCTGACACCAGTCAATGGCTTCTGTGAGCTGAGCCAATATCGATTATTAGCAATATACCTTTTAATGCTATGTCGATCGAAATGTAAAGGCTATGAAAGCCAATCAAACGAAATGTTCAGTCAGTAGGACAACTAACTCACATCGAGGTCTCAGAAAGTGAGACACAAACACATAGACAGCTAGTCGAACTAGACAGTTGTAGGCGTATTCATCTCTCAATACCAAACGTGAATCTAATTGGAAGAAATTTCTTTTTAAAGCATGTAAACGTAAACTTTTGTTGACAGTACACAGTGTTCAGTTTCAATGTAGGTGTAGTATGTAGAAACATAAATGTTGACCCATAGAAAGAAAATATAGATCTACAGCTCAATCTAAAACTGCACGACATTCCGTCACTTTCTGTCATTCGTCTCCTTGCCTTTCCCCTGCACGCCTTTATTATTGTCACATAAAGTACACGTCAAGGTCTGATTGATTAAAAATAAATAAAATATTTATCAAAAAATGAATTCGAGAAAATGCTCCTAATTACACATCAATAAAAAAAAATATGTTGCTTACAAGTAATTAGCCTCAAACAAATAAGATGACCTGTGTATAAAAGACATAGGGATCTCCATAGTACTAAAAATAGGTTTCCAGCCAATTCTGAAGAATCTGCTGTATGTACAGGGAAAGACATTTACCGTGATCGCTTTATTTTTCAAATAAGTTGTGTCTGCTTCTGTGAATCTTCTAGAGAAATGACATTGTGTTGTGTAAATGTAAAGTTGGTTTAATTAAAGTGTAGAAGTATTTTACTTTGTTAAAAGATGCTCCGGCATCCGGCAATACAGTGAAGTTAGGATGATCAGGAGTAGCTCATGGGGAATAGGCCAATGAAATTTTAACCTAACAAACGCAGTGTATCAATTAATAGACTCAACTGTTATGGATTTACTTGCGGTTACATCACAATCTGTTCAGCCAATGTAAAATAAATTATCCACTCTAGTTGTAATCATGGCTACAACAGTCAATAGAAACACACACACACATACACACACACACACTCACAACATGTACAGTAACAGAGCAAATGGAAACGAGGAAATATACAACCTCTTGCTAATGCAAATCACTGACTATCCTGACATGACTATTACTAAATTTAGAAACCCTTCAGGATAGAAGACTTAAAAGTGAAGTAACAATTATACATAGAACCCTAATCTTCAAATACAACAAATCTAATCATGTACTCAGAAAGCCACAACGATAAAGTACACGTCTATTCAAAACTCCTTCTTCACTAGTGCTATTAGAGCATGAAATGGGTTGCCTGAGTCAGCCAGGAAAACCAATGATTTGGCAGAATTTAAGTCATTAATTAACATGCATGACTAGATTGACCCTAGCAACACGCAGAGAACGTAATCATGGAAGTAACGTCTGTATTTCAGAAGATAAGACCAGCGCGAGGGAATTCACCAGGACATTAACATAAATTCAGGCCTAAATACAATGCTAAACACAAATCCTTAATTTTTCAATATAGAGAATAAATATTACTGGAAAGTTCGTTACCGATTTATAATGTTTATATTACAGTGTCCGGCAATACATACATCCCAATATGTGTTCACGTTTCATTGAGTTCCCTTTCAGACCTTGCGAGCTATGGTGCAGATGATGTTAAGGCCATCTGTTTCTGTGGTCCACAGTTAACGAGGTTGTCATATGACCAGCACAACAACCAACCATCTTAACTTTTCCTCAATGAATGTCAGATACCCAAAAGATCCCGAAATTAAAAATCCCAGTCTTCACCAGGATTCGAACCTGGAACCCTCTGGTTCGAAAGCCAAGCGCTTTACCACTTAGCCACCGCGCCTCCTACATTTTACTGAGTTCCATGAAAAAGAAATATGGTATTAGAGTAGTTAGTAATAAGTTAGTCTATCTGAGCTACACGAGAAAGCTATGATTTGCACTGGTTATAAAGTTATCACGCGAGACGTTGCCATTGGAAGCATTTAGTTGGAACTAGACACATTAGGAGCAGGAGACCCTTAGGCAGCTCACTGTGCTGTTCGAGTTCGAATCCAAGATTTTTATTAACATTTAGGTATTTTAAGACATTCCTAAATATGTCGCCTCCCATGTTTCGACATGTCGTGATATAATCGTATACACTGTACTGTTTTGTCAACGTAAAACAAGAATAACATTTGTAAAAATACTTCGAAACAAACAAAGCTTCTAGTCAGAGCGTCATTGTGTATCCATTAGGCTCGATCAGCCATGTCATAATATATATAATTGACTCATACATATAAATCTATGCGATAGAAATATTATACCTAATCGTTTTTGTTTAGTTTATAGCTCTCTCAATGCCCTCTATTCTATCAGGACCAGTTGTGGAAGGGGGAGGAAAGAAGGGAGTATCTCGGGGAATATTTCCACGATCGTTTTTAAAATGCATAAACAAATGTTCATTCAGGTATCAAGATTCATCAAGATTCCACTATTACCACCACATCTGTCAAGTACGATCGCTTTTCCTTATTCAAAATACTAAATAAAAATAATTTATTACCAATAGTTAATTAACTAATTGTTTTATTTTATTATTATTGATTCTTGTGTTTTCAGGGAAAAGGAATAATTGTGCAAAATTTCAGCTTAATCCGAGATTGGGTGTGAGAGAAATGAGTGAACAAACTTTTACCAGACAGACAGACGAACAGACAGACATACAGGATGAGTTGATATAATAATGCATCTCTTTCAGAAAGTTGAAATAATATTTGTTTCGCAATGGAAGTGGAGATAAGATTTCAGCATTACAAAAGCTGTCTCAAGGTCATGGTCATCTGCTTCTTTCTCTGTGGCTTCTCTATCCCGTCGCTGGGTTCATCGTTCGAATCACAAAGAAAAGATAACACCGTTGAGAAAGAAAGGAAAGAAAATACATCCTATATCGCGCTCAGTTACCTTTCTTGAATGCTTAATCCTTTTCCAAAGCAAATTCCCAGGCAATCCCCCACTCCAGCCAAATACCTCAAACCCCCCCCCCGATCAGTTTGAGGGTTGAGGGGAAGGGACCACCTCAGAGTGTACAAGCTTCCGTTCGCGCCTCAAACTTAATATTTCGTTTTAAATCGTATTAAATATATTAACAAGTGGCAATTACCTGGGGAGTTGGGGCTGGGCAGGATCGGAATTTTCTACACAGCATTTTGGCATAGACGCAGAACGAAAGTGGGCCATCGTTAGATTTCGCGAAGTGTAAGATAACTCACTTTACAAACACAGATCTAGATCTTATCTCTTTTCAATCTTTTTTAAAACTCGTTTCAATGCACAAGCAATTGATGATCGGGTGGCAAGTCTGGTTGGCTTCCGGTAGCACCCATTCTCGGTATTCGCCCATGCAAACCTGATCCCGTAAACAATGTTTAAAAAAAAACATCAATTCTTGGAGCCTGGAGAGGTCTGTGAGGCTGAAATCTTAAGAAAATGTTTTTTTTTGTCTGTCCGGGGTGTTGATAAAGTGTGTACGTGTGTGGGGTATTTATTTTCTGTCGGACTAGGTGAAAGACAAAGAAAATTGTGCTAGATGGAAAGACGGGCGTAGAATTGCAAAGGGAACAAGATGTAAATAATGAGATCCATAACAACGATCGTCCTACATCGTTCATTTTGTAGTGTGTCTAGAAGCTTTAAAAACAAGCCAAATATAAAATACTTAAAAAAACAACTTTATCCAGCTTTATCTCTCAATAATTTAGAAGTTGTTGCCTTTGTTCGATATTTAGAAAAATAATTGATTACCAATTATTTATTGACTAATTGGTTAATTTTTAAATTGATTTGTATAGTGTTAGGCACAATGACTGATTGATTCAACTCGATTAGAGAATGGGCGAGGGAGAAATAACGTGTTTAAATACCCAGACTGAGTTGATATAAGTAAGCTGGGTAGAAAGGTCTGCTCCTCATCTTTATCTTATGTTATTCTTATAGATCACTGGTAAAGGAAGTTTTTTTTCAAACCGGGGAACTCTTACATTTATGACATATTCCCCCCCCCCCCCCTTTGTTATTTTTCCTTTTCCATATGTGCCATAGGCCGCCACATCGCCGCGAAAATCGCCGGGTCAGATGGAACCAATGCTCAAGCTTCATCATGCAGTGTGGAAAGATTCTTTTGGGGCGGGGGGGGCGCTATGTGCCTGGGCCAGATATGGTACTCTGGCCAAAGTTTGGACAATATTGGTGTCGATCAATATCTATGGTAATTTCCTGTTTAATTTTGTAAAACCTCAAGGCCATGCTACTGGTTTGTAATGTACCATTGAGTGGTACAGCGTCAGATGGTGACTGTCATGGTATCCCAATACTTTTCCAATAAGGAAAAATAAATCAGACTTTATCTTGTTCTTAGTCTTAATCTTAGTCTAAATCTTAATCTTAATCTCAGTCTTAATCTCAGTCTTAATCTCAGTCTTAATCTCAGTCTTAATCTTAGTCTTAATCTTAGTCTTAATCTTAGTCTTAATATTGATCTCAATCTTAATCTTAGTCTTAATTTTAGTCTTAATCTTAGTCTATTTCTAATACGAAACAGAAAGCCTTAAGCTGAGTGCCTAAAAGTAGCATTGAAACCGTCTCCCAGACTCCACCACTGGTTCACAAAAGAGACTAGGCCATGGAACTCTGAGCCTGCTATAAGTATGCATGTTGCGCTATGCAAAAGCAATTCAATAATAATAATCTCGAACACCTGAAAAGCACGCGCATAGAGTGTGAATGTCCATTTGTCCAACATCACCGTGTCGCATGAATGTTTCCCTGTTTACTCACAGCTTTTTGTTACACTGTACAGTCTATTGCATTATTATAGTGCCCCGTACAATTAATGGCGTACCAAGAGCAGGTCGGGGTGGGGCAGCTGCCCCCTTTTGAGGAGCATAGGTGGTGCCAAAATGGACTGTAAAACACGACATAAAATATCATATATTTCTGTCTCTTTAAGTTCATTGACATTAAAGTTTTGCATTTCTTACTGGTGACTGTTCCTAGATATAGGCGAAGGAGCATAGGAGGCAGGTCCGGCCCTAGAAATTGCGGAGCCCTATGGAAAAGGGATTGCACAGGGCTCAGTCTCGGTAGGGATAAAACGTAACGTCAAAATGAAGATTTTGTATTAGAAAATACATTCGTCTTTGCAATAAATTTTATTAAATGAAAGCTGACAATGCCGTTTCTTTTATCGCGCGTAGGCACCCCAAAAAGACAATTTTGTCTATTTTTCAGGAGATTTTTATGAGTTTTCATGAGATTTTCTGGACATTTTGATATACTTTACAATTACAGGAGATTTTCATGAGGCCCTGGATAATCAGGCGGCCACAGAAACCCTGTTATTATATATAAGTTATAATGGTTCAATGTATTAATTGACACCTAGAACTAGCGCGGGGCATATAGATGTGCGGGGCCCACTACGACCTCATAGGTTGCAGTGGCCTAAGTCCGGCCCTGATAGGAGGCTCCAAACTGGGCATCAAAACAATACACTGTTTTTGATATCACTGTTGTTGGTGATCGTTGACTTGTAGCACCAAACTGCTGGTAGTACACACTTAAATCGCTGTAGGCCTAGTATATATAAGTAAAACTTGAAATACCTTAAGTAACTTCTTTGTGAACAGTACTAAATATAACTTTTATTATAATATAGACACAATCAAGTTTATATGAGATACATTTAATGTACTAGACTTTTGTAATCATATTTTTTTTTTTACAAAATCTAACTTCCTACAATAACACTACACCTTTCAATCTTATGTCCTGGAGTCGTTTATCCTGATTAAGACCGACTGACCACAATGTCATTCACAATCAATCGCTAACGTCTTCCCATCGTCACTATAGAAACACACACACACACACATACTCCATAACAATCATATATTTCTGTCGCTAGATTCTTAAACTTCATTGACGTTTTGTATTGCTTACTCATGACTTTTTATTTATGCAAAAATAAATTACGTACACTATTGGGGGATGGGGGGGGGGCAGGCCTTGCGGCCTCGGGGCGCCTAAAACCCTCGGTACGCCACAGCTACACTGTTTCACACTATTTTGCTGCCTTGCAGACTGTGTCACTGTTACAATAATCCATAAAACTATTTTGGGGGCTGTCCCTATCTTGGGGAGCAGTGTACAGTTTTCACCTTTCTCCCTGACACCCGTTGAAGAATGTTTTTCACTCCACTGGATTTGCACACATTAAGTCATAAAGCCGCTCATTGGTACCTGCGACTAGTGACTCACGCTAACCCCACGTGAACTATTTCACTCATTGGTACCTGCGACTAGTGACTCACGCTAACCCCACATGAACTATTTCACTCATTGGTACCTGCGACTAGTGACTCACGCCAACCCCACGTGAACTATTTCACTAATTAGTTCTCACAGAAAACAAAAACGCCCTTTCAGTGTAATATGACTCAACACATAATAATGAAATATAAAATACAACCTTTGCCCTCTTCCCGTATACAGGTCACAATGATCTTTTCAAAGTATGGCTTTAGGGCGCAGGTATGTTACAGGTAAGGGGAAGAGCGCAAACATTGAATGCAAAATAATGAATGAAAGATCCCCATCCACCCCAATTGTCATTAGTACTTACCACATACCACCCCCACGGTCCGTTTGTATATTTTGCTTCACGTACCAAGTCCAGGCATGCAAACTCATGACATAATTGTTTGCTTGGCCACTATATGGTAATTGGATTTGGAAGGAATGCATTAAGTAAGCCTGAGCGTTGTTTTTCAATTTCTTTTACGGAATCTTAAAATAGTTTCTCTGAATCAGTCATTACGGATCTAATCGAGACCACTCAGTTATAGTACACTTGAACACTGACCTGCGATGTCGCAACCTGGGGGCAGTGGACACCAACAGCTCGTTGCCACGCCACATCTTCAAGTGAGAAATCTCCAATGTTGGTGTTTACATATTTAAAAATTTTAAACTAGAGCAGGAAATCCTTTAGTAAATTGAAAACAAAACTAGTTATTCACAAATAATGAAGTATCGCCATGCTGTCAATATTCAAGTTCACCTAAGCCTTAGTCTGTTAGACCGTTGGGGCACCCCACAAGATTTGTAACCATCACTCGTCCTTCAAATCAGCTTATTATTGCCGTTTAAGTCTTACACTGTGTCCTAGTTCTCCAGCTTTCAATTCCTGTTTAAGAATACCACACATAAAGTTGTTTTGTTTTTTTTTTCCAGAATTTTGTGGAGGAACCTGTGTGGGTGGGTGGATCCTGGGCAGACACGGATCTCAAAAACAGCTCTAACAATTTTTTCCAAGAAATTTCACAGTTGATGTATATCACTGACGAAAGAATGACTAGCTCGTTGGCAACACTGGGAAAACTTTAGTTTGACCGTTATAATTTTTCAAAATTAAAAAAAAAAACAACAAGGTTACAAAGACAGTTTGTGTGGAAACACAAACTCAAAATCGGCTCCCGAATTGGTCCACCCAGGCAGTCTTCAATATTTTCAGAAAGAACATCCAAATGAAATTATATCAAAGACATATGAGAGATAAGAATGGAGATAGAAGGTGACAGATCTTGTGTAGTGCCCCAACGGTACAGCAGATCAAAGGATAGGTTAGGGGTCGGCAACCTGTGGCTCTCGAGCCACATGCGGCTTTTTGGATGTTAAGTTGCGGCTCTTTAGTTCCATTCGCAAATATTATTTATTTTATTGAAAAAAAAACATTTAAAAAAGTTCTGATTCGATTCTATCTCTCAGCCACTTGTACTCGCTTTTCAGCGCACCCTCCCACATGTCTTGAAATGTAACATATTTGCAGATGGAAGATACTAAACTTTCTTCTGCCTTATCACTTGATATAGATGAGTCTTACGACATAAAAGACACAGCACACGTTGTCCATTTTGTCAGGTATATGTCTTCCCAAGTTCCAAAAGAACTTCTAGGATTGCTACCGCTCTCATAACAAACTAGAGGAAAAGATACAGCTAATGGCGTGCGAAAATACATTGAAAACAATAAAATCGATATAAATAAATAAAAACTAGTGGATGGTTGGAGATGCAGAAGACGTATCCAGATGCAGTCTTTTATGCATCATGCCACTAGACTATCTGATGAAGCTGGCCTCTCCACCAACCGACAAAACATTCAACGCTTTCATCCCCTTCCCTCTTGGTGTCGCCCAACGACCCCAGACATATGCTTGAAATTAGTAGACCCTAATGCCACTAAGCAAAGCCGTTCATCTAACGACCTTTAAATCCTAGCTCTGGAGACCATTAATACCTTCAAGCCCAGTGCTATTTTTGCATACACTGATGGGTCGGCATCAATAGATTCTGGAAGAGCAGGCTATGGAGCCTACATCGACTTTCTTGGCTCTTACACAGTCAAAATCTTTGGACCATGTGGTAGTGTTTGCAGTTTTGATGCGGAGACCATGGCAGTCTGTGAAGCCTTAAAAGTCATTGACTCTCAACTCGGCGAGGGACATTTGAGGGCAACACAGATTGTTGTGGTCACTGACTCAAAATCTGTACTACAGGCTTTGCAAAGCCCCGGACCATGGCCTCCAATATCAACCCTGTCATCATGGCTTCACATAACATTAAACAACGCTATGGCACCCCTGTAATAATGCAGTGGGTACCGAGTCACATAGGTGTGACTGGCAACACAATTGAAGACTCTTTGGCCCACCAGGGAGGACAAATTCCACCCACTGATCAGGCTGTAAGCTTTCATCAAGCCTTGGCTATAATACAAAAAAAACAGAAATGGAAAAGTGGTTTGAGTGCTGGGACAAGTCCCGAAAAGTCCGTGGAGTCTGGGAGCGCATGAGGCGCCCTGACGGCACTTCCCCGTGGTGGAGGCTGTCCAGGCCTGAGCAAGCTATTATAGCACAGTGCAGGACAGGCCACTGTCCTGTTGGCTCATATTTCTCGCGGCTATGGCCAAATTTTGATTCACGGTGCCCCGCTGCGGGGAAGAAGAGGAAACCGTGCCTCATATTCTGTTTGACTGCCCCAGACTTGCTGATCTACGTCTCGACAGGTCTGGGAAACCCAAATTTCTCGACCTGCATGGCGACATTTATGCATTACGCAAGACAGCAGGGTTTCTGTCCAGGGCTTTTGCAAGAGAGGATTTTAGCCTCTCAAGCCCTCACTTTAATGGAGTTTGATGACGATGATGATGATGATATAAATAAATCGTTTCAATGGCAACTGATGGAGACAGAAGTATGCCAAGAAAAAATAAAAGGGCAACTACGATTATTTGGCGCAAAATTAAACCATCACATTTTTACGTTTCACTGCA
Organism: Biomphalaria sudanica; assembly: GCA_036873155.1. Taxonomy (NCBI): domain Eukaryota; kingdom Metazoa; phylum Mollusca; class Gastropoda; family Planorbidae; genus Biomphalaria; species Biomphalaria sudanica. The sequence goes on along the minus strand of JAZGLO010005605.1, from coordinate 422,864 downwards.
AAATAGACCAAGAAGCGCTTTGTGTCCAAACATTTGCGTACAAAATAGTTGAAGTTATGACTTTGTTAATCAAGATTTTTAACAGCATCTTGTTAAAAGCACTCTACCATCGTCAGTTTAAAGATATCTCAACGAAATATTCGGAAGGAAAAAATCTTGTGGCTCTTTAGAAATGTAGAAATTTTGTAAATTGTAATTTTTGTCTCTTCTGACTCAAAAGGTTGCCGACCCCTGGGATAGGTGCAAGTGAATACAAAGTAAAGTTCATCTGTTTTTGTGACCTACGGTTAACGAGGGTGTCATGAAGCCAGCACAACGACCAACCGCCTTTACTTTTCCCCAACTAATGTCAGGTACCCATTAGAGCTGGGTGGAGTCAGAGGCGCCCAAGGATTCAGAAGTTGAAAATCCCAGTCTTAACTAGGATTCGAACCCGGGACCCCGGTTCGGAAGCCAAGCGCTTTACAGCTCAACCACCGCGCCTCTCCTGGCCTACCTGAAGACTTCTAATTGATGTAATTGTTTAGAAAAGTCTCAACGAATCTTAAAAAACATTCCGCTATAATAAAAATGTTTAGGAAAATAATATTTACAAGATCACTATTCATTTTAAATTAGGTCTAACTTTTAATGCATACTAACTAGCTTTTTCTCGTTAAAAAACTGCTTGCATAACTGATTATAAAATTGGATTTTTCGCTTTCAGAAAAAAAAAGTAGCCGTTGCATCAGAACTTTGAATGGTCTAAAATATTGTTATGTCGGATTTTCAATATCTTTTCTAGTTTACGAGATCTAAACCAACCAGTCGATGACCTCTGGAATTTCATTAAAAACCATCTTAAAAGCATTATAGAAAATCATATACCAACTAAATACACATCAAACAAAATAAATAAATGCTGGTTTAATAATAGACTAAAGAAGCTTTGTAAACAGAAGGAAAACCTATATAGAAAATTTAAAGAAACCAAGGCAGAAAGAGTTTACAAAAAGTATATAAAAATTAAACACCTAACCCAAAAAGTAAGCAGACAGCTGCAGAGTGAATACATAAACAATGTAATATCTAAAGATAACAACAAAAACCTATGGTCATACATTAAGTCTAAGAAAATGGAAACAACAGGCATAGCGCCATTAAAAGATGAACATAACATAATACATAATGATAATGAAACTAAAGCAAACATCCTAAACAAATACTTTGCATCAGCATTCTCAGCCCCAGGAGACAAAGACATATTTCTTAATTTGAACCAAGTAGACAACATAGAAGATTTAGTAGTACAAGAAAATGGAATTAAAAAACTATTAGCCAACACCAAACCAAATAAAGCGTCTGGACCTGATGGTATTCCAGCTAGATTACTCAAAGAACTAAGCAATGAGCTAGCCCCAGTGTTCAAAATACTCTTTCAGGCATCGCTTAACCAGGGCAGAGTACCAAAGGACTGGAAAGAAGCTAATGTCACCCCCCTATTTAAAAAAGGAGAAAAATCTGATCCAGGAAACTACAGACCAGTATCACTTACCAGCATCACATGTAAAATACTAGAACACATAATATGTAGCAACATCATAAACCACTTAGACAAACATAATGTCCTCACCCCATACCAACATGGCTTTAGGAAATATAGATCATGTGAAACACAACTAATAGGACTAATTGATGATTTCTCAAAAGGTTTAGATAATAGTGAACAAATAGATGCTATCTTACTAGATTTTTCCAAGGCTTTTGACAAAGTTCACCACCATAGTTTGCTTAAAAAATTAAAATATTTCGGCATTAACGGTCCACTGCATCAGTGGATTAAAGATTTTCTGATAGGGAGAGAACAAACTGTAATAATAAATGGCTCTAAATCAACACCAATAACAGTAAACTCAGGTGTACCTCAAGGAACAGTCTTGGGTCCACTACTATTTTTAATTTACATAAATGATTTACCAAATTGCATTAGTTCAGGAACAAAAGTCAGATTATTTGCAGACGATTGCATAATATATAGAACAATAAAAACAAAACAAGACACAGATATTTTACAAAGAGAATTAGATGAATTACAGAAATGGGAATCAAATTGGAGCATGTCTTTCCACCCAGAAAAATGTCAGTTGTTAAGAGTAACAAAAAAACTAAAACAAATTAATTCCACTTATCTTATTCATGGCAAACCAGTAACACAGACTAAAAACTCAAAATACCTAGGTGTTATAATAAATGAAAAACTGTCATGGAATCCACATATTGATGAAACTATAAAAAAATCCAACAAAGCATTAGGGTTTATTAAAAGAAATTTCTATAAATCAAATAAGAACATAAAACTAAAATGTTATTTAACCTTGGTTAGGCCAATAATAGAATATGCATCCACCGTGTGGGACCCCTCAACTCAAGAAAACATTAAGAAACTGGAACAAACACAAAATAGAGCAGTGAGATTCATAACAAACGAATATTCACATTTGACTAGGGTAACACCATTAGTAAAATCACTAAATTTAGAAAGCCTTCAGGACAGAAGACTCAAAAGTAAAGTAGCAATTATACATAAAACACTGAACCATAATCTTCAAATACAAAAACAAAATTTAATAAAATACTCTGAAAGACACAAAAACAAAGGCACATTCCTCGTCCCATATGCTAGGACAAATTTGTACAAATACTCCTTCTTCCCTAGTGCTATTAGAGCATGGAATGGGTTGCCTGAGCTAGCCAGAAAAACCAGTGACTTGGCAGAATTTAAGTCATTGGTTAATATGCATGACTAAATGCATGACGCGTAGGACGTAATCATCTTCTTTTTTGAAGTAACGCCTGTATTATATAAGATAAGATAAGATAAACGGGACGGACGGACAGACATTTCACACAAAACTAATAGCGTCTTTTCCCCTTTCGGGGGCGCTAAAAAAAAAAATTTGGCTAGTGAATATCATTTATCTTGAACGGACTAGACATCTTCGGGTATTTCTGCATATCTTTTGTATATATATACTCCGATAGTTCAAGAATATTTGCGCATCGTCTTCTAAATGTTCCATTGTTTCTAAATCAAGCTTTCAATACTTACTAAAAGAAAAATAATCGCTATATAAGTTGTATGAAGGAGGTATTGTCTTGTCATTTGTCTACTTTTAAGACGGAACATATTTAGTGCACTACTCTGCTTCGTTTTAATAAACAACATGAGTTTTTTTCATGTAAAAATAATTAACTTATCATGGGGTTTTAGTGCTATATAGAAATAATAACCTAACAGATTTCATAACAGTAACAATTTTATTTGACAAAGCTTCTATCAGCTCACTCAGCTCACTTTGTCTGGTACAAATCTTATAAACCTTGTTTCTCTCACTTCCCAGTCTCGGATCTAGCTAATACATTGCACAATTATTCATTGTGGAAGACAATACATGAATCGATCAAGGAATTAACCAACTAAACAATTAATTAGTTGTAACTTATTAGCTTTGTTTTATAGATAGATAGATCTTGCAGTATTGAGAAATGGCAGTAGGGCCTAATTGTGAGGTTCTCGTTTTAAGTTAACCAATTTTTTTTAAATTTTGTTTTCTATTTGTTTTTCTCGTCGCACCTGTTGTTTAGACAGACAGAAGCTTAAGACTAAATGAGTATAATATTTCTTGCTATTTGCATGCGAATTACTGGTAGATCTATGTTTAGGCAAATGAGATTGGCTAGCTATCTAAACTTTGTTACAAAGTTTATATCAACTCACTCTGTCTGTCTGTCTGGTAAAATGTCTGTATACGTTAATTCTCCGACACCCAATCTCGGATCAAGCTGAAATTTAGCACAATTATTTATATTACCTGACAACATGAGAATTAAAAAAATATATGATTTAGTTAATTAACTTTTGGTAATTAATTATTTTGTTTTGTTTGGTATATCAAACAAGAGGGAGAAATTTTTACTTGACTGAATTGTTGGCATAAGCTGAATTAGTCCCCTTTATATGTCGCCGCGTTAAAATAAGTTTGAAACAAACAATAGATAAATATACAATCTTCTATTTTCGCACACCCCTCACTAGCAGAGTGGTTAGAATGTCTGCTTAAGGAGGCTTGAGCCATGAGCAAGAATTGAGGTCGTTCCCCTCACTTTTTAAAAATGCTTTGAAAAACAATCAAGTTAAAATTGACCCAGATATTTCTTTTTGTTTTTCTTTGCCGCCCCTAAAAGCATGAAATAACGCTAAAACAAAAAAAAAACAACACATTTACAAATTACAAATTTAATTTCATGACTGATCCAAACTAATTAATAGAACTCCACTTCGTATAAGCTTTTTTTTTTTCATATTTTTTTTTCTCTTTCTTGTTTCTAGTATAAAAGGAAGAAGAGAAGGAAGGAAAGATAACTTTGATTGTTAATTAGACTCCCCTCCCCCTCTCTCAAAATGAAAAGACCAGGCACTTGGTAACATTAAAAAAAAAAGGACCCTGGTTGTAAAACCTACCCACTGTATGCTCCCTCCATCCGCCCCGCGCGCGCACCTGTCACAATAAATGTTCGTGTTCTGATGTAGCTCGGACACCGCACTTTATTCACGGAGTCCACTAGCCCCCCCCCCCCCCCCGACTTGATCAACTTCTCAACGTTTTAATATCTTTGAAAAAACCGCATGGGAGATTATCCTGCTAAAAATCTGAATAGTTTCCCTTGTTTTCTTGAATTAGCGATAAGATGTTCATCCGTTTTGTTTTTTTTTAGTGGATTACATTTCTGCATTCATCACATTTTATTGCAATCCGTAATTTTAATAGGTTTTATTTCCATTTTATCACACGGCCTCATTCCTGTGAATTAATTTGCTTTAAGTCAACGACCTTCCAGTGCATTGCCCTGTGGGGAAGTTCCATAAAAACTCCAAGCCATGTCTAGTTGTCTGCTCTCTGTGCAATGACTTTAATTCCCTTGTGAAAAACATTTGATACGTAGGCGATTTTTTTTTCTTTCTTTCTTTCTTTTTAAATTCCTTCTTCTCAACCCGAACTATAGAGTTACTCAATAAGTCTGCTTGGTTTGTGCTCTTAAAAATAATGATTATGGGCTTGAAGAAATCGTGAGAGCAATTAAAACCTGGGAGGCGCGGTGGCTGAGCGGTAAAGCGCTTGGCTTCCGAACCGGGGACCGGGGTTCGAATCCTGGTGAAGTCTGGGATTCTTAATTTCGGATCTTCGGGCGCCTCTGAGTCCACCCAGCTGTAATGGGTACCTGACATTAGTTAGGGAAAAGTAAAACGGTCGGTCGTTGTGCTGGCCACATGACACCCTTGTTAATCGTAGGCCACAGAAACAGATGACCTTTACATCATCTACCCTATAGACCACAAGGTCTGAAAGGGGAACTCAATTAAAACCTGGATCTAGTGGGCAGTGACCTTTGACTCATCCCCTTATGCTTTTTCTTTTGTATTCTGTTGAGACTTGTAGACAAAAATGTAATTTAACATATCTTATCTTATCTTATATAATAATAATACAGACGTTACTTCAAAAAAGAAGATGATTACGCCCTACGCGTCATGCATTTAGTCATGCATATTAACCAATGACTTAAATTCTGCCAAGTCACTGGTTTTTCTGGCTAGCTCAGGCAACCCATTCCATGCTCTAATAGCACTAGGGAAGAAGGAGTATTTGTACAAATTTGTCATAGCATATGGGACGAGGAATGTGCCTTTATTTTTGTGTCTTTCAGAGTATTTTATTCACGCGCTGGTGTATATGTTAACGCAGATTGGAATTCCTGCGATTCTTTAGACCAGTGATGCCCAAACTTATTCGACCTGCGGGCCATTTTAATTTCCAACACTCGTTTCGCGGGCCACATGACCGAAAAGTTACAAAAACTAAATGATATTGTTGTGAAACTATTTTAACAAAACCGTTTTGATGTAGTGCTACATTTATCATTTCATGTGATATTTGACGATATTTTTGTACGCGTCAGAAAATAAATTCATTTGTCTACTTTATATAATAGCACCAGTGTAAGTCTCTTTTTGGTGAATATTCCCATCGATCCTCAAATCTCTAGTTGTAGTTCAACAATCTTTTATTCCTGGTTGAAACCCATAATGCCGCCATAATTATTTTATAATCCCGATATATATTTTTTTTAAAAGCCACACTTTCTTTTTTAAAACAAAGATGTTGCCTTATTATCATGTTCCACAAAAAAAAAAAAAAAAAGGATCCGCCCATTTTTCCTGGTAGATTCTACATTCAGAGTCTCTGTTCATAAACGCACAAACGTTTAAGGTCATGGTATCAATACATCAGAGAAAATATGAGAGTCCTAAGAAGGTAAAGATACATTTTTCAACCTTTTTTTTTGGAGGGGATTTTCTCCACTTTGTGTCAACGTTTCGGCGAGCCGGATATAACCACGTCGCGGGCCGGATCTGGCCCGCAGGCCGTATTTTGGGCATCACTGCTTTAGATAAAGTGAGATTGTTTCCTCTTGATTCACAGCTCAGTACTTCTGTTTTATCATCATTCATAAGGGAACATCATCCAACCAAATCTTTGTAGTTAGATACGAGCATTACATCTAGATTAGAGCATTAGATCTATAAGTTAATAAGTTATATAAGTTATTATTGTATAAGTATTATATAGTAAGTATTATATATATTATAAAAATAATTATATATAAGTATTATATATTTTAAGTTTCTATCTGTATTATAATTAAAGTTTCCCTTTCAGACCTTGTGATCTATAGGGCAAATGATGTTAAGGTCATTTGTTTCTGAGGCCCACGGTTTACGATGGTGCCATGTGGCCAGCACAACGACCAAACGCTTTAAATTTCCCCATTAGAGCTGGGTGGACTCATAGGCGCCCAAACATCCCAAAATCAAAATCCCAGTCTTCACCTGGAATCGAACTTGGGACCTCGGTTAGGAAGGAAAACCTTTTAGCACTCAGCCACAGCGCCTCCATTTATTCATGTACAAGTCTAACAACAAATAATGGCGTAGGACTAAATGAAGCCATGCAATGACTTTGTTACCCCTCAGCTTTATAATGTGAAGTAAATCATTAAAGGAGTCGTTTGTTGTTGTTCATCATTCATCTCGTTTAAATTAATGATACGGGGAGTCATTTGTGCTGCAACATTTGTCAGGTTTCTAAGGACTGTTAAGACTTTTGGATTTGTGCCTCTCGGAGGAGGTCCGTGCAATGCCCTATTGAAATCTCTTTTTTAGATCTATTTATGATAGACGTCTCTCTCCACACCATTACACACTAATCCCTGTATACGTGGGAATATATCGGAACATGGCACACATTATCTTCTCAATGAGACCTCCACGGCAGCTGCTCTTTATTACGAGTCGATGAATAGTGATTGATGAATATAAGACGCACATTGGAGTCGCTTCATTAACTGGGCTACATTTTTTGCGAGCAGTGATACCAATCTTTTGTTTTTTTTCGGCTTTGGGACCATTTACGTCTCTGACGTGTAAGTCACGGGCCGCAAGTAGACCTTACATAAAAAAAGACCATTTCACGTTTTTGAAGCTGATGACGTTTTGTACATAATAAGTAATGAACAATGGATAGAAAGGAACATTTTTTATGTTACCAACATCATTTTCGCAGGCCGTATAGCAACGCGCCTCGGGCCGTATGTTGCTCGCGGGCCGTATGTTGCTTGCGGGCTGTATGTTGCACGCTGGCCATATGTTGCTCGCGGGTCTTATGTTGCTCGCTTGCCGTATGTTGCTCGCTGGACGAATGCAGCTCGCGGGCTGTAGTATAAACACCACATGATTATTGCATTTTCTGTGTGTGTATATGTGTGTGTGTGTGTGTGTCAGTCAGTCAGTCAAGGAGAACGTAGACAAATACGAAAAAAAAAAAGGGTCGATGCAAGGAGTGGTCGCAGAGTTAATGATCCAAGCGTGATCAGCGAGTGGTTTATTCTGCTTTGAACTGCAGACGCAACTGCCTCTGGCGTGGCTCTAGCTTTCAAGAGGAAGACAATAAGGCATTGAATACGTACACAGAAGTCATTGTCGGGGGTACAGTGATACATAAAACAATATACAATCATACCACGACCGGGTTAATGCATCCAGACATGTATAATCCAACTTGTCTGTCGTGAACCAATTCTATAGATCGAGGTCTATATTTAGAGGATCCTACCATTGGTCTATTTAGCTTCTGGAAAAGAAGAGTAGAGAAGAGTCCTTTGTCCTTTTTTTTAAAGCTTATAATGAAATTTTCTATGGTACTATGCTACAGCCTAGAGGTGGGGCATCAAAGTCAGAATCTCGGTAGACTTCATCAAAGCCATCAATAACACTGTTGCAGTATTTTCATATCAGACGCCCCAAACAAAAACAATGTACATTTACTAAGGGCATCACCAGGATTGGTTACGGGGGGGGGGGAGTTTAAGGGAGAATGAGCAAATTTTTGTGTTTGTTCGTTGGATATAAAATGTGTAAGTGTCCGCAGGAAAACTAAATGCTATTTAACCATAGTTAGGCCAGTATTATAATACGCATCCTCTGTTTGGGATCCAGAAAACATCTAGAACAATAATATACAAGGTTACAAAGACAGTTTGTGTGGAAACACAGACTTAAAATCGGCCCCCGAAGTGGTCAACTCTGACAGGCTTCAATATTTTCAGAAAGAACATCCAAATGAAATTATATCAAAGACAAATGAGAGATAAGAATACAGAAAGAAGGTTGATAGATCTTGTGTTGTGCCCCAACGGTCCAGTAGATCAAAGGATAGGTGCAAGTGAATGCAAAGTTAGATGTGAACCTGGCCTAACTAGTTTCCCTTTCAGACCTTGTGGTCTATAGGGCAGGTGATGTAAAAATCATCTGTTTTTGTGGCCTACGGTTAACGAGGGTGTCATGTAGCCAGCACAACGACCAACCGCCTTTACTTTTCCCCAACTAATGTCAAGTACCTATTAGAGCTGGGTGGACTCAGAGGCGCCCAAGGATTCAGAAGTTGAAAATCTCAGTCTTCACCAGGATTCAAACCCGGTTAGTAAGCCTAGCGCTGTACCGCTCAGCTACCGCGCCTCTTCTGGCCTAACTGAGGTCTTACAATTGATGTAATTGTTTAGAAAAGGCTAAATCTGTTATTCGATTTCTTGACATTGTGTAGGTGTAGTGTTACCTTTCACAAATCGGAACACATTACTTTTGTAAGATTAATATTCGTGTTAAATTAGATCTAATTTATAATGCATACCAATTAGCTTTTTCTCGTTAAAAAACTGCTTGCATAACTGATTTTAAAAATTAGATTTTTCGCTTTCAGAAAAAAAAGTAGCCTTTGCATCAGAACTTTGAATGGTCTAAAATATTGTTATGTCGGATTTTCAATATCTTTTCTAGTTTACGAGATCTAAACGGGACAGACGGACAGACATTTCACACAAAACTAATAGCGTCTTTTCCCCTTTCGGGGGCCGCTAAAAATAGAACAAATATTCCAATTAGTTCAGAGTAAAGCCATTATTAACATCACTTAACTTAGAGACACTTCAGAACAGAAGAATAAAAAGTAAAGTAGCCATAATACATAAAATACTAAAACCATAATTTACAATTAGAAAAAGAAAACCGAATGATATACTCAGAAAGACAAAAACATAGAGGCACATTTCATATTCCATACGCTAGTGAAATTTTTTACAAGTGCTTCTTCTTCCCTAGTGCCATTAGAGAAAGGAATGGGTTGTCTGAATTAGCCAGGAAAACCAACGATTTAGCAGAGTTTAAATCATTGATTAACATGCATGACTAGATCGACACAAGAAATGCGTAGGACGTAATTATCTTCCTGTTTGAAGTCACGTCTGTAATCTATATCTTATGTTCAGTGAAATCTCGTCGATGTTGTTTATTAATCTAGTCCCAGCGACTGGTAGAAAATCAGGTCTGAATGGTAAGTATTTTATTACGCCCGTGACCTTTAAACTTTTATGTTCTGTGGCCATCGAAATCTAGAAAAGTGATATAATGGTTTGGTCCTGTTGCTTTCACTCTTAAATTATGCGAATTTTGTGAGTTTTTTTTTGTTAATTTCTTGGAAATATATTTCCTCCTATAATTCACAGAAAAGGTGACTCTGTAGAAAAGTTACCGTCCCTAGAAAGTAGGTGTATTCTTCCTGTGCCTTGACTCAATCTGGCTCCAAATTGAAGTCGTCCTCTATTTAAAGTTCGAATAAAAAAAAACACAATCATCACTGGGATTTGAACTCAGTCCCTTCGCTTAACATCAAAACGTTTACCCACAACCTTATAAGAATCAACAATTCTGCTTTGACAAATACTCAAGCTTATTAAGATGGTCAATTAGCCGAAAGTTTGTTTGCATAGTTCTTAGTCGACTAAAAATAGATTGAATGTCTTGACAAGAGTCAGTGTGACGTTCTCTGTTGACATTCCTATTCCAGCTGTTGTTTGACTCTGTAATGTGATTACAGAAATGTATGAACAAGAATTATTTAAAATTAATTACGAACTAGCCCAAGCAGACACTGTTCAAAAGTGATATTCATCTGACGCAATGCCATCACCCTCCCGATCTACATTATAACTTACGACAATCGTTTCTAAGAGTGCGTCCGTTAATCTGAACTCACCCAATGATAAGATTTTTACATCAAGCGGAACTACCAATTACCCGCACGCACACACACACACACACACACACACACACCCGCACAAATGAAGGGTATAGAGATATATAATTGTTACTTCCTGTGATCCGACGTTACCAGCGCCTGTGATAATTTCACCATGTAAAAAGAGATTGCAGAGATTTTCAAATGTTTCCCGGTTACGTAGGCTTGACGTAGCAGAGGCGTGTGCTCTTATTCAGAATTGAATGGAAGTAAACAACAGAAATACCGAAAGAGGAATGTTCTGTTAATTTACAGTGTCGGCACTTAAAATCCATCCAGTGAGGTTAAAAGAAAGTGGTTTTACTAACCTTTTATTATTATTTTTTTAAAGAAAAGATACTTCTATATTCTTTTTCCGGGTTCGCCTCTGCTGTATTGTATGCTGTCATTGTATGTAGATACGTAGACATGTTATTAAGAGTGTCTATGAGAATCACCACACGCCAATGTACATAGTCTTAATTATATATTCAAAAAAATGTTTCTTTAATAATAGAGGGTATTATGAAAGTGCATCGTTTCAAGGAGAGTAAACACCATTATGTGATCCCCATGGTGATAACAGTTTCCGCCCAAATGTAACAGAGAATGATGGGTAATGAAGATTAACTGTTAGGTTACGAGTAGTCGCCTTTGATGACTTTTGTAGTGCAAGAGCAGAGGAAGTGAGAGTTAAGTTTTTATGGAAGACGTTCTCCTGGGACTTAAAAAGTTGCTTCTGGGACTGGCATTGACTGAGACCATTTGTTATAGAAGGCCTCAACACTGACTTGCAAAGTCGCAATATGTGGGCAGTGATAAAAAAAAGAAAAAAAAAAGGTTAGTGAAGACCGATAACTCGTTGCCGCGCCGTACAGACCCGTGACAACGTTTGCTGCCCTGTCTAATAGCACCTAAACAGACTCATTCTCAGGTAAAAACTTTGACAAAGTTTGTGGCTACCCAATTGCTCCAAGTTAAGAATCATTTTCAGTAATTCATCGAGCAGATATGTTGTACCTCGTCAGAAGGAGCCATATATTCTTTCTCTAATTCTCTCTCTGTCCCTCACTCTCTCATATTCTCTTTCTGTTATGGAATGTATGTACATGTGTAAAGATGAGCAGATGGTTTGGTTGTGTGCGTAGGCTGAATAGATTCTGATGAAATCACGAGGTGGTCTGTCGTAGTTCCAGTTAATGAATATTGGTGTGAGAGTTGGAGAGACATGAGACAGATAAGACGTGAGACAGATAAGACATCAGACAGATAAGACGTTAGACAGATAAGACGTCAGACAGAAAAGACGTGTATTTCTCTTGTGATAACTTGTTTAAATTATCAATTACTTTGTGTTTCTTCGCAGACCTACATCTACATTGAAGTTGAAAGCTGTTTTATTTTTCTTTTGTTTTAAAAGAAGCTTCTTTGAGTTTATTTCTAGTTAGACATTAAGAATTTAATACGGTTGGCTCTACTAGCTGTTTGAAGCTTCAAACCAACCACCAGGTATGAACAGTCTCTCTCATATTCTTTCTCATATTTGCTCTCTTTTTCTCTCTTTCTCTCTCATATTATTTCACTCCTTCTCTTATTCTTTGTATTAGTCACTCTCATATTCTCCGTCTTGTAGTTAGTGCCGGTCTTAGACTTTATATTATTCTATGGGGTCCCTTATAAGGCACTTTTTGTTTCATTTCGTCTCTGTGACCATGTTCGGTGGGGCTCCGAAGCTTGAGCTTATGTTCCCTCTAGTTAAACTTAGCCCTGCTTTCAGTCTCTCTGCCCAATCTTAATTTTCTGTATCCACATGTGCAGGGCATGTTCCCACAATAAACAAAAACATAGGCCTCAACGTAATACATGTATTGAAAAAAGAAACCCAGACAAAAGTTTCTATTCATTCATATGTAATTGCCTCATTACGACGTCTGTCTGTAGCCTGACCTTTCACCCTCACGATGTTCTAACGACGGAGAACTCACGGACCACGTGATCATAGCCAGCATTGAGGAAGTTTCCCACGGGTTCAAAGAAGACAGTCACGCAAGCGGAGAAAGAAAGAATAAAAAAAGTAATGATAGGCTGTAGACAGAAAAACAAAACTGGACACCGGAAGACAAGCGACTGTCTAAGTTTGTGGCCGGGAAATGGCGGGAAAAGGGCGACCTGCTTGTAATCATTGACCAGAGATTTCGTAATTGTCTTTTGATGCCACGGTTACACCATCTATATATAGCTATGGGCTATGGGAACATGTAACGCGACCCGTAAAAAAAAACATGAACTTTACTTCGGGAATTCCCGTATATATATATATATATTAACATAAGCTTTTTTTTTAAAAGTATACTTTAGTCAGTGGCGGAGATGTGGTGAGGGAAGACAGTTCTTCTTCACAGCCCATTTTCTTACGATTTTTGTTTAAAGCAAAAAAAAAAAATTAACCTTTCATGAGTCTCTTTCCCTCTTAGGTCACCAAACCAAAAGTCCAAATTATTTTCAAATTACTCAGTTACAAATAAAATGCATTTTCATTAAGGTGTTCAAAATGCGCTTGCACATAAACTAATGCACAGGCCATCTGCTTACTTCAATCCGGCTCTGTTTTGAACATAGAAATGTATGTACGAAAGGCTTTATGTTTCTTCCAACTCACTTATATGCTTCGCGAATCTCTTTCTATTGTCTCTTACCAACACCAATGGTGATGGTTGCCTGGTCGGTTCGTATGCGCTCTGAACTTTCGTTTATATTATCCAGGGTTCGAACCTTGTCAGCTGCCATTCCTCTTTCTCGTATATACTAGATCTGTTTGAGTTTATAGATCTATATACCGGTATATATATATTTATAAAGACAATAGATATCCCGACTTGAGTTCTCACTAGTGTAAATATGCCGTGAGTGACTATCTTGTGGCGTAATTACCTTTTGATTCCGTGTTAGCAACGTCAGATTATCTTCACGTTCATCAAGAACTCTTCTGGTTGCCGAGGTCAGACGGTGTGAATAGAACGACTGTTAGTGCAGAAATCCGACCGTTTGAACGTGCAAAATGTGTCGACTAGGTTTGAAGGGATACATATTAAATAATGTGTCTGCTTTAAATAACCCTTGAAGTAACGTCGAGTTTAGGTGATCGATATTCAAATAGGAATCTATAATAACAATTGTTATGATATGCTTAGGAATGAGGTATTTGTTTCGGGAATAAGGGAAAAGTTTTACTTAGTGACAAAAGATGCGACAGATCTTTCAAAAGTAAGAACGATCTACTAGACGCTGTTAACAGGACGCTCTTCATTAGGACAGAGAGAATAAGAAAAATTATATAGACGGCTAGTTATAGACAACATCCAATGGTTCCTTTTGGAGTATGAAATTATTTATTATTGTTCAACACCGAGTCGACTCCATTTATTGATAGTTGGCCTTTCGTCGGTATTTAGCATTGAGTTCGGTGTTACCTCATTTGCATTTGTTCTTAGTTCAAGTACTCATCATCGCGGAAGCGCTTAACAAATACAATACAAGGTGCTACAATACAAATACAAATACAAATACAAAAAAAATACAAATACAAAATACAAAATACAAAATACAAATACAAATACAATACAAATACAAATACAAATACAAATACAAAATACAAATACAATACAAATACAATACAAATACAATACAAATACAATACAAATACAATACAAATACAATACAAATACAATACAAATACAATACAAATATAATACAAATACAATACAAATACAATACAAATACAATACAAATACAATACAAATACAATACAAATACAATACAAATACAATACAAATACAATACAAATACAATACAAATAACATACAAATAGAATACAAATACAATACAAATACAATACAAATACAATACAAATACAATACAAATACAATAGAAATAACATAAAAATACAATACAAATACAATACAAATACAATACAAATACAATACAAATACAATACAAATACAATACAAATACAATACAAATACAATACAAATACAATACAAATACAATACAAATACAAATACAATACAAATACAATACAAATACAATACAAATACAATAAAAAATACAAAACAAATACAAATACAAATACAAATACAATACAAATACAATACAAATACAAAATACAAAATACAAATACAATACAAATACAATACAAATACAATACAAATACAATACAAATACAATACAAATACAATACAAATACAATACAAATACAATACAAATACAATACAAATACAATACAAATACAATACAAAAACAATACAAATACAATACAAATACAATACAAATACAATACAAATGCAATACAAATACAATACAAATACAATACAAATACAATACAAATACAATCAATACAAATACAATCAATACAAATACAATACAAATACAATACAAATACAATACAAATACAATACAAATACAATACAAATACAATACAAATACAATACAAATACAATACAAATACAATACAAATACAATACAAATACAATACAAATACAATACAAATACAATCAATACAAATACAATCAATACAAATACAATACACATACAATACAAATACAATACAAATACAATACAAATACAATCAATACAAATACAATACAAATACAATACAAATACAATCAATACAAATACAATACAAATACAATACAAATACAATACAAATACAATACAAATACAATACAAATACAATACAAATACAATACAAATACATAACAAATACAATACAAATACAATACAAATACAATACAAATACAATACAAATACAATACAAATACAATACAAATACAATACAAATACAATACAAATACAATAAAAAATACAAAACAAATACAAATACAATACAAATACAATACAAATACAAAATACAAAATACAAATACAATACAAATACAATACAAATACAATACAAATACAATACAAATACAATACAAATACAATACAAATACAATACAAATATAATACAAATACAATACAAATACAATACAAATACAATACAAATACAATACAAATACAATACAAATACAATACAAATACAATACAAATACAATACAAAAACAATACAAATACAATACAAATACAATACAAATACAATACAAATACAATACAAATACAATACAAATACAATCAATACAAATACAATCAATACAAATACAATACAAATACAATACAAATACAATACAAATACAATACAAATACAATACAAATACAATACAAATACAATACAAATACAATACAAATACAATACAAATACAATACAAATACAATACAAATACAATACAAATACAATACAAATACAATACAAATACAATACAAATACAATACAAATACAATACAAATACAATCAATACAAATACAATCAATACAAATACAATCAATACAAATACAATACACATACAATACAAATACAATACAAATACAATACAAATACAATCAATACAAATACAATACAAATACAATACAAATACAATACAAATACAATACAAATACAATACAAATACAATACAAATACAATACAAATACAATACAAATACAATACAAATACAATACAAATACAATACAAATAACATACAAATAACATACAAATACAATACAAATACAATACAAATACAATACAAATACAATACAAATACAATACAAATACAATACAAATACAATACAAATACAATACAAATACAATACAAATACAATCAATACAAATACAATCAATACAAATACAATACACATACAATACAAATACAATACAAATACAATACAAATACAATCAATACAAATACAATACAAATACAATACAAATACAATACAAATACAATAAAAATACAATACAAATACAATACAAATACAATACAAATACAATACAAATACAATACAAATACAATACAAATACAATACAAATACAATACAAATACAATACAAATACAATACAAATACAATACAAATACAATACAAATACAATACAAATACAATACAAATACAATACAAATACAATACAAATACAATACAAATACAATACAAATACAATACAAATACAATACAAATACAATACAAATACAATACAAATACAATACAAATACAATACAAATACAATACAAATACAATACAAATACATCACAAATACATCACAAATACAATACAAATACAATACAAATACAATACAAATACAATACAAATACAATACAAATACAATACAAATACAATACAAATACAAAATACAAATACAAATACAATACAAATACAATACAAATACAATACAAATACAATACAAATACAATACAAATACAATACAAATACAATACAAATACAATACAAATACAAATACAATACAAATACAATACAAATACAATACAAATACAATACAAATACAAATACAATACAAATACAATACAAATACAATACAAATACAATACAAATACAATACAAATACAATACAAATACAATACGAATACAATACAAATACAAATACAAATACAAATACAAATACAATACAAATACAAACGTTTTGATTTTTCTTGTCCCTAGAAAAAAAAGATAACTTTTTAATAAGTGTACATACGCTCCTTAAAATAAATAGAAAATGCAACTAGGGAATGTAATATAACTTTCTTGAATATTTGTTTAGAAAGATTTGAAACAAGTCTCCCCACACAGTATTTCTGTCTGTCAGTCTGATCACGTGCTTCCTGTCTTGAGCGCCCCCCCTTCCCCCCCCCCCCCCGGACGTCTGCTCCTGAGCCAGAACACATACGTTCTCTATCACTGTGATGACGTCATTGTTTCACGCCCTCAAGGGGAGATTTAAAAAAAAAAAAGTATGTATTGTCAACATCTTGTATAGTGGTCTAAGCCGAAGTTACTGGTCTTGAACTTCTGAACTGTTAACAAATTGGCAACATGTGAAGACATATTTAGATCACTGATGGCCAGCCTTTTCTAGGCCGTTGGGCCAATTTAATTTCCGAAACGCGCACCTTGGGCCAATCAAGTCCTTTTTCTTTCTTAATTTCTTTCATAAGGCGGATTTACGGTATTATGGACAGAGGTTTCGAGGGGGCGGATAGCGCCACGTCTCGTCACAGTCTCGTGTCGAACATAGCACTTGGTTCATAGCCTGGGTATTACTAATCTAGATCTAGTATTTTTATTTTTACCGGAATGTGTCGGAAGCCGGCGGAAGGCGATTGGGTAGAACAACAAACTCATGTCATGTTTTGCACCGTGCTTTTTCTTTCTCCATTTAATGTATGCATTCCAACAAGTCCTTCTAAAATTCTTACAATGATCCAGATGATTTCAAAGAAGTAATGAAGGCTCAGCTTTGAAAGGCTAGATCCAAATACGAATCGGCCGACGCAGATGCGTAGTTAGGATCGGGGGCAAGGGGCACGATGCCCCGGACGCCACCCTTAAAAGGGGGGGGGGGAGCGTCACACGCAGCCTATATTTCTATGTGATGTTCATGGAAAATTGGTGGGGGAGGCGCCAATAATGTACCTTTCCCCTTTTGCTCACTACGCCCCTGGGCAAACGAAGGCCTCATTATTAGTAATTATTACAAATTCAGATGGTGTATTAAGGTCTACAATACTCTACAACCTTGTAGGTAGAGGTTCTGATGTGACATGCGAGATGCCCCCCCCCCCCCCATAGGGGTTCTTGAGATATCCTGCATTATGAGCCGCTTCAACTTTGAGGCCATTTGTGGCCACACACTTTGGTCCCCTCTAATTCATGGCCAGACTAATGACGTTGTAAGCCATTGAACATTGGAACGGATGTACTTAATTACACGTGACCTTTAAGCCTGTACACTCATACCTGTATAACCCAAACAAACAAAAAAACAGTGTCGCATTTTTTCATCTTTATCTCCATTTTATTTTTAAATTTTAATCGATGTCCCACTGAAATATTGACACGTGACTCGTGCATGTTGTAGGTAACAATCGGAGTATGTGTGTGTGTGTGTGTGTTATATGAATATATGTTTGATCTATACGTTTGTGATCTATACTCCCTCAGCACACAAAGACAGACGTCCTTAGTTTTGGTAGTTTGCCAAATCCTAACGTAATATGTTGAACATGACAGAGAGACAGTATAACTAACCAATACAAGAAAGGATGTCTCTACTAACTTGCATTACGCTGTTACTCTTTATCTGATGATTTGAATCAACATGCAAATTGTTAGGGCCGGCCCTTCATATTGTAATTTGTCTAATCTGGGTCTGTAGAGTTTGTGCTGATCAGAACATGGATTGTTTCTTTACGCTTACTATTACTCTTGAGTTCTTATTAACAGACTTACATATCATGACATATACAATAAAGTAAATCAACTGAAGTAGATCAGAATTAGCACTAAGGTGGCTAGCTGTACATGATTAACGGAATGTTTGAGTAGCTGTGCATGATTAACGGAATGTTAGGGTTAGGGTACTGACGTAGATCAGAATACGCACTAAGCTGGCTAGCTGCACATGATTAACGGAATGTTTGAGAAGCTGTACATGATTAATGGAATGTTTGAGTAGCTGTACATGATTAACGGAATGTTTGAGTAGCTGTACATGATTAACTGAGTGTTTGAGTAGCTGTACATGATTAACGGAATGTTTGAGTTAAGGTTAGGGTACTGACGTAGATCAGAATACGCACTAAGGTGGCTAGCTGCACATGAGTAACGGAATAAGTCCATAGAAATGAGGCTAGTAAAAGAACAAAGTACAATTCTGTTGAAAACTAAATAGTGGACTGAAAAGGAAGATCAAGTTTAATTAACTCCCACAATGCTTTCATTAGCCTTTTTTTAGTGTGTGGTCTTCAAAGGCGATTAGGCGTAATGAATGCCAGATTGTAGTGTGCTGCTGATAAATGTCAATTTATTAGGTCAAAACGAGGTACGTTCTGGCCTGCCACCCAGTGACTATTCCACCCTCCCACGCATGTGTGAAACCTTTAGCTTTTTAGCACTGCCATTTGTACTACCACATAATTTTATGCCCGCTTCAACCCCCCCCCCCCCACACTTTTTTTTTACACTATGCAAGCCTTATGTGTGTTAGCCTATTAGAATAACAATAGTGAGTTGATAATAGTATACATGCATGATATATATATATATATATATATAGACAGACAGACAATTAGACAGACAGACAGACATATCGATAGATAGATAGATAGATAGATAGATAGATAGATAGATAGATAGATAGATAGATAGATAGATAGATAGATTCATACATACATACATACATACATACATACATACATACATACATACATACATACATACATACATACATCCAAATATACATACATGCAACACATACATACATACATACATACATACATACATACATACATAAATACATACATACATAAATACATACATAAATACATACATACATACATACATACATACATACATACATACATACATACATACATACATACATACATACATACATACATAAATACATAGGGATGAATGGTTGAATGAATGAGTGAATGAATTAATGAATAAAGTCTGGTGGTTACAGAATACAAAGACTAGGAGATATACAAGGCAATAGAAAGAACACTATTTTAGCCATTCATTAATACTTTACTCGTGTTCCGAACAGTGCCAGAGTTAAGTAATTGAAGGGCCCTGTGCAGGCTCATTTTGAAGGCTTAAATAAAAATTCATTCTATTATTAATGGTAGGGTAAATGAAGTTGTGCTTTTTATATTATTTTCCTTTTTATGTTAAGAAAACATGTTTTTAAGAATTTTTTTTTAATTTACAGTTTTAATTTTGTGTAGGGTGAGGCTCTAGGCGGATACACTACCGTAAATCCATCCCTCGTTCTGAAGAATAAAAACAAACTTGTCAGAAATACCAAATAACATAATTGAATGCATATATAATGTCAATAGAGAAGTTCGGTGCCTGACGAAGAGTGCAGTAGTTTAAGTGGGTGGAAAGACCCAGATGTGACCTACATATTTAGTCACAACTCACGCAGAGAAATGCGCAAGGATGAATAAGACTCTTGGTAAAAATTGAAATTATGACAAAGAGACAAGTATCAAAATAAATTGGTCAAACTCATGGGAACAGTGAAGACACTTGGTGAAAGCTATACTAGACAAACTCATGGGAACAGTGAAGACACTTGGTGAAAGCTATACTAGACAAACTCATGGGAACAGTGAAGACACTTGGTGAAAGCTATACTAGACAAACTCATGGGAACAGTGAAGACACTTGGTGAAAGCTATACTAGACAAACTCATGGGAACAGTGAAGACACTTGGTGAAAGCTATACTAGACAAACTCATGGGAACAGTGAAGACACTTGGTGAAAGCTATACTAGACAAACTCATGGGAACAGTGAAGACACTTGGTGAAAGCTATACTAGACAAACTCATGGGAACAGTGAAGACACTTGGTGAAAGCTATACTAGACAAACTCATGGGAACAGTGAAGACACTTGGTGAAAGCTATACTAGACAAACTCTAGATTCCGTGCTTTATTTTGTATTTCTGGGACTCACAAACTGAGTTTCGAACTGCGGTTACCCAGGGGGTTGTTTTCCATGCGTTTATCTTCTAGGTGATCGGATCAAAAGCTCGTCGTGGTAGGAAGAAATTGCGCCTCACCCCTTACCCCCCCCCCCAAATCATGCATAAGGTCAAGCTACTGTTGCTAATAATCCATAAGTCACGTGACTTACTCAACAAACACACTTTAACGAAGAAATTTAAAAAATGCCCATGGACTGCACGGAGAGCGCCTTGACATTAACATTCAAGAACACATTTAGGCCTCTACACACCCACGCACAAGAAAAGAGAAAAAAAAACACCAAACAACCTTGAATAGTCCACGGATTGTTATTCCCGAGTCAAACCAGAGTCAGTGTCGGTGGTTAATCTCTAAAACCCAAAAATAGCACAGACCTCTATAAAATATTTTTAAAAAAGTCTTTTAACATCGAAAGAACGAAGTAATTAAAAAACTACTACTAGTGAAAAGATTGCTACCAAATGAGTATATGAGTCTGAATGGAAAATTAAAAAGTTAAACTTTATATGGGAAACGAAAACAGTTCAGAGACTTTAAAGTCTTCAGAAAAATGAGATTCCAGTTTCATTCAGAACTCGCCTGTCTGGTCTTCTTGCCAACAGGCTGAATACCTATTGACTAGCTACGGGCGAGATAAGAAAGTAAAATTGTATTGAATAGGCTTTGTAGTACATATACTATGTGTCTCACAGATACGTGCCAGAATAGGGGCAACAATTTCAGATCTAGTCCTTTTGTTTTGTACTCTACTTTCAATATGTGGCTGGGAGGTTTCGAAGGAGTTAAACGAACACTGCTGTACTTTCACTGTTGACCTCTATACTTTATCGTTGACCTTCAACCTTTACCTCAAGCTTCACGATCACTTTTGAATTCAAAACTGTTTTAGCTATAAGTGCATGCTGGGAAGGAAGGAGATTAAAAAGAAAAAGCTATCCCAATCTAAAAAAACAACAACAAAATTTGAAGAATGAAAGGAACTAATGGACCTCATTCACCAATCGTAAACAAAACACCATTTAGCCACTTGATTCTCTTTCTCTTCTATACTAATTACGTAATACACTAAGGCTGACACGTGATATGTTTTTTCGTTGTTTTGTCAATATTATCACGTTGCTAAATGATGTTTGTTTACGATTGGTGAATGAGGTCCATTAGTTCAAGATGTGACTGAAAATAACGACCCACATCGACAGACTTTTGAATACCTCGCCCAGGGCCGGTCCTACAGAATGCGGGGCCATATGCGAGACGGATTGCGCGGGGCCCAGTCTGGGTAAGGATAAGGATAATAAGTGAAAATTAAGATTTTGTATTAGAAAATAAATTCGTCTTTGCATTTTATTCATTCTTTACTTAAGTACAAAATCGATAAACATTCAGATCTGCTTTTTTTATTTACTATCGACTAGCCAGTGACTATCAAAGTAAATTAAGTATTTAAATTTCTTGTTTTGGTTAAAATTCGCGTTATTATTACAATTTTATTAAATGAAAGGTTACATTGCCGTTTTTTTTTTTAATCGCGAGTAGGATTGGTGTTTTCCATATTGAATGACACCCCGAAAAGACAATTTAGTCTGTTTTTAAGATTTGCATGAGTTTGCAGAAGATTTTGATAATTTCAGGAGATTTTCATGACTTTTTCGTATATTTTGCAATTTCAGGAGAATTCCAGGAACCCTTTAATAATAAGTTTAAAATAGTTTAATTTAATAATTTACACCTAGATTTGCGCGGGGCTTATGAAAGTGCGGGATCCACTACATTCGCTTAGGTTGCAGTGGCCTAAGACCGGCCCTGTCCTTGCCTACTGCCTGCATGTACTGTCTGCAATAACGCCTAAGATGAAGGATGATATACAGTTCTGTAGCCTGATGTGGATTATTACGTGGCAGCAATGGTGTGTTTGTAGCTCTGTTGCAATGATCATGTATCTCTTTTGCAAAGATGTGCATCTATCCCTATTGCAGGGATGTGTATTTATGACTTTTGCAATGATGTGTGTTTATCACTGTTGCGACGATGTGTATTTATCACTGTTGCAATGATGTATATTTATCTCTGTTGCAATGATCATGTTTCTCTTTTGCAAAGATGTGCATCTATCCCTGATGCTATGATGTGTATTAATGACTGTTGCAATGATGTGTATTTCTCACTGTTGCAATGGTGTGTATTTATCACAGTTGCAAAGATGTGTATTTATCACTGTTGCGATGATGTGTATTTATCACTGTTGCAATGATCATATTTCTCTTTTGTAGTGATGTGTATCTATCCCTGTTG
Organism: Biomphalaria sudanica; assembly: GCA_036873155.1. Classification (NCBI taxonomy): domain Eukaryota; kingdom Metazoa; phylum Mollusca; class Gastropoda; family Planorbidae; genus Biomphalaria; species Biomphalaria sudanica. Next base: position 399,248 of record JAZGLO010005605.1, on the reverse strand, counting down.
CCATGATGTGAATTTATTACTGTAGCAATGACATGACGTGGATGTATCTTTGTTGCAATAATGCGAGTCTATAACTGTGTGTGTGTATCTACGTTGCAATGATGTTTTATGATGTCCTGTTACAATGAAGCGAACGTATCAATGTTGGAATGTGTGTATCTGTGATGCAACGAGGTGTATCTTTGTTGCTACGATGTAAATGAAAATGCAGAATAACTGAAAGGTTTTGATTTCTGAAAAAACAAGTGAAAACAATGATACGAAGTAACTGAAATGGTTTTGTGACCTAAACGAAACCTAGCCCTTCCTTTTGACATGTATTGATCTATCTGCTCCTCCACCTTGTACTACACATATAAAGTTCATCGCGAATCTGTCAGTCTGTAACTTGGGAGCCCCCCAAAGTAGTCTATGTACTTTATTATCATAAGGTGATTAAAGTAACTAGAGAGTTAACATCACACAACACCAGTGCTGAAGACTAGAGATTAAGTGTACATTTTCCTTTCGCTTTTCTAGAAAGGAATGTTAAATGCTGCAATTATAGCTGTCGCCGGCAGTAACGATTTTTATAAATACATCAAGAGGTGGGGAGCTGTAGGTTGGTTGGTTGAAGCTTAAAAACGGAGGGAGGTGTGATCAAATTCTTTCTTCCCCCGAGTCATCAATGACTTGGAGCAGTAATACGTTAGGTTGTTGACTTTACTTAAGAAGTAGCTGCAGACACGCTCTACCCTTTTGTATTGTCTCGTCCTAAGGCTGTCAATCAACCAGGATTGAGCTGTGGTCAGATAGTCCCGCCGTCAGAAAGTCGCCTATGCAAATTTCAATATGCGAAATAATTGAATATTCGACTACGTTAACTTGTAAACACACAAAAGAATAAAAAGTATACTAATAGCGGTTGTGCACTTTTAAAGACGAAGATAGCAAATAGCAACGGTATAGAATGTGTTCAAACCTCTTATGTAATAGATTTCTACTTTATAGGATGTCTTCAAACCTCTGATATAACAGATTTCTACTGTGACACTAACGCGGTTGGCTGGAGAAAGGATGTCACAATTGGGTGTCTTTTTAAAGATAGAACATTTTTCGTCCTAACCAAATTTTTTTTTCAACCTAGCTGGTATATCTGCGTCTTGGGTTTTGGCACCAGACAACCGCAAGTGCACAAACCTTCAACATATGTTTTAAAAATAGTTGAGAGTAATGGTAATCAAAGAGATACCCATGCCTAAAACGATGATTCCTTTTGGAAAAGATGGTAAACCAGAATGTAAACAACAAACTAATCCGTAATCATTTCAATATAATATTGAATTTATCATTATAGTTATATAGGTTTAGAAATGACACTCTTTAGCATCAATCTAAACCTGAATCGAACCTCAAGCCGTTAACCTGATATAAACTTAAAATCTAACTCAAGTGGCTAATTAACTCTGAGCTTACATTAAAACTAAATTCAGCAAAACAATAAAAGAAAGTTATATCAGTTTAGGTTTCAACGAAATAAAATATTGTGTTTTTTAAATGTTGAGTTCTATTGGTCTCGGTTTGAAAGAATGAACGTACTTCTGTCATTTGCGTTGTTCTTTAACGAGATACTTCAGAGCACGCTCAACGTAGATGTATGCGTAATTTCATTTTAAGAACTACACATTTTGTAAATGTGTTCTTTGTTGCACATGTGGTTTGATGTCTATGCGTGGAATGTATAAGGATAATTAGTGTATATATATGTGGTGACGAGTGACCCACGAGCCCCTAGGGCGCTGACACCCAGACCAATTTTCTTCAAAGTTATTGCTTTCTTCTTTACAGTATCACATGAAATAGATCTAGATTTCATCATTTCGTGAACAGCCCCAGGGTGTTCGTGCTTCAGTTAAGCCCTTTTTTTTATTACTTTAAAGAACCTGTCAATTGTTATTAGAAATAAAATGATAATAATGGAAATACCTTCGATTTTAAAAGATAAATGATGATTGCAGTGTTTCTCATGAGTGTGACAAGTCAAAAGCTTGCTGTCAGAGTCACTCAATTTTATCACAACCTTAATCATTATTATTTATTATTTTATTTTAATTATTTCCCCGTCCTTTCCGCAATTCTTCACCCGCCCCACCTTTTCCTCGTCTCACTAGACTGAGTCCACCACCTTGGCGGCTTTTCACTTATCTTCCCTTGACCGGGGTAAAGATAAACACACAGTCTCTTTAATCTTACCCGCCGGATGTCTGACCGCCGCAGTTGACACCACCTTGGGTGGAACGCAACCAATCTTCCTCCCCCCCCCCCTCTCTCACGTCTCTCTTTGATCAAAGAGATTACTCGGTTCAACACGCCTCATGACACTGCAAGGTGTGACTCTTGTCGAATTCACCCACGTGTAAGATAATTCTTAGCCTAGGACTTTTCCTGTTTCCGCCCGTTTCTCCCAAGCCTTTATAAGGTAAATTAAATCAAGCCAGACCCTCATTTTTTCTCTATCGCTGTCAATCGAGTCTGGACTACTTACTTTATTCTTACTCTTAGAGTGCCTCCCTCAGGTGTCTGCCTATTTATTGGATCTAATTGCTATTTATCGGATCACTCACCTGCCTATTTATTTGGCATTGTCTGCCTAGTCATCTGGCTATTTGTTTGGATCTATTGCCTTTGTACTTAGTGCTATTCAGCACTGCACACTGGCCTACTTGCTATCGAGTATATTCTACTGTCTACGTGGATCTACTCAACTCTACTATTTGACAGCCCACCTGTCAACTTATTAGGTACGATGTCCCTATAGACCCAGAGTCTGTGCGAGACGTCATAGCTACGCCAAACCCTCCGCAACTCACTGGACTTATCCTGTTAACTACGCTGCCCACGGCAGATCTGCTCTGCCCGCAGCACCATTGTGCCCACGGTAGCCGGCCACCCACCCTACTGTGCCCACTACAGATATCAGAACTTTGGATTGAGACTCCACAAGAACTGAATCACCGGCGTCCCTCTACACGCTGGAGCGCCAGCTGCAGAACCTCAAGCCAGGACACAGCCAGCTGCGACCCAAGCAGGACAACCAGCTAAATCAGAGGACAAAGTGACATACTCTCATATTAAGTGCAAGAGTGATGATTAAATATAGTATCAATTAGAGATAGATGCAAACCCTCTCCCTTTTTAATTCTTCTATGTAAATATTTATGTAAATAAATATTCTTCATTTTTAATTGTGTATCTTTCTTTCATTGCTTGTCTTGTTGCGTGCCTGCTCCGGATTTATATGCTGACGGGTTGGTGTGTGATAGCTTTAAAAATAATCATCCCCTAGACATTAAACACGCCGAACACACGTCACTTTCGCTAACCTGTCACAATGAGTACTCAAAGCAGTTGCGACCTGCATGCTTTTTTTTCACATCTGTCTTCTACTATGGGAGTTTTCTTTGGGTCTCAAATGCGCGACCCGCGCCCTTAGAGCTGTCCAACTGTCTCGGAGGTCATCTTCTGCCAGCTATTTTCAGTTATGCCAGTGAGGGAAAAATGGCGCCTGAGTTGATCTTAATAGCGCTTACTGGGGGCACCTCATTTACGCCGTCCTCCTTTAGGCTCGCCAAAAAGGATTGCCTGGAGCATGCAGTCGTCCCCCCCCCCCCCCATGGACGCAGCTGTCGAATGGTAAGTAGTGCTACTATAAAGAGAATTTGAATCCAATAATTTGTCAATTCTGTTCTCCTCCCACGCAACTGGTGAAATATTCAAATTAGAAAAGTGTAATAGCAGTGGAGCCCAGCTTTTTTCAGCTTAGGGGCCGAATTAATGACCTGCACGCGTGTTAATGGCTTCATCACAACATTAAAAAAAAGGGTTGAGTCCAATGAGATCACAGTGGTCGTTTCGAGGGGTAGGTTCTTATTTCATAAGTAAGGCCAGAATCTTACACATTTAAGAAAGAGCGAGATTACGAATGTGTAATTTGATAGATTATTATTATGAGCCTTATCTGCTCATCTATGCTTGGCATTTGGTGATTTAAGTTTGTTCTATACTCTCATGTTTAGCATTTGTTGGTTTAAGTAAGTATTGGTTTATTTTTGGTTATTATTCGTTGGTTTAGGTTACTGTTGTTGTATCTATAGTTAGCATAGGTTGGTTTAGGTAATAGTTTGTTTATTTATGGTTAGTATTGGTTTAGGTTAGTATTGATTGGTATAAGGTTGATGTTTAACACTTTTTTAGGAGAAATATTATGATACTACTAATATCATTAGTCTTCCTGTAAAAAGTTTTGACATTAAGGTATATAAGCCTGGTGATTTGTAAGTTTATTGCTTAGACATTACAGCAGGGCATTTCATGTAATATCCTAGACCAATCGAAAGGATAATTTCTTGATTAGACCACACATGTGGATAACTCCTTGGTTAGACCACACATGTGGATAACTCCTTGGTTAGACCACACATGTGGATAACTCTTTGGTTAGACCACACATGTGGATAACTCCTTTTCCGAACCATTTACGTTAATAACTCAGAGCACGCGAGAGGATAAATAGGCGATGAGATAGTCTGCGTGTTTATATTTTAACATTGTATTAAAAAAAAAAAAAAACACTTTTAAAGTCATAATTTACCGACTAAGTGTATAACAAAGAAAACAGCTGGGTCAGTACAACCTGACTGTAGATCACAAAAAATAACCAATTCGTCTGGCGCTTTTTTTTTACCTTCATTCGCGCCATTTTCGGAATATCTGCTAATAGCTTCTCACCCCTTTTATTTTCAATAATTAAAGTTTGTCAGGTAATAGACCTACGACTTCTTGATTTGTTAATAAATGATGGATATACAAATGTGAAATCAAACCAATATATTTTATCATTTCTTTCTAATACCTGCACTAATACCTGCACTAATAAATGTACTAATACTTGTACTAAAAATGACACTAATACTCTCATTAATACCTGCTATAAAGCCTGCTATAATACATGCACTAATACCTGCTCTAATACCTGTGCTAATACCTGCATTAATACATGTACTAATACTGACACTAATACATGCACTAATACCTGCACTAATACCGGCGCTAATACCTGCACTAGTGCCTGTACTAGTACCTGCACTAATAACAGTACTAATACCTATACTAATACCTGCACTAATGCCTGTATTAATACATGTAGTAATACTGACACTAATACTGACACTAATACCTTTACTAATACTTGCAATAATACTTAGAAAATAATAATGACACTAATACCTGCACTTGCACTAATACCTGCACGAATATCTGCACTAATGCCTGCACTAATCCCTGTACTATGACTTGCAATTATACCTGCGCTAATTTCTGCAATAATTCCTGAACTATATCTTGCACAATTACCTGCACTAATACTGAACCTAATAGCTGCACAGATACCTAAACTAATACTGACACTAATACCTGAACTAATACTTGTACTAATACCTGCATTAATACTGACGCTAATACCTGTATTAATACTTGCACTATTACATGTACATACATGACACTAATACCTGCTTAATACCGACACTAATACCTGCACTAATACCTGCACTTATACCTGTACTAATACTGACACTAATACCTGAACTAATACTTGTACTAATACCTGCATTAATACTGACGCTAATACCTGTATTAATACTTGCACTAATACATGTACTAATACCTGTACTAATACCTGCAAACATGTATGAACTAATAACTGCACCAAAATATTATGTACAAATTTTAATCATCTCTCCACCACAGTCCCTAAATTATTGCACCCATTGCATTTAAACCAAGATGACAAGGCAGGCGCTTTTTAGTTTTTAGCTTTTTTTTTGTTATCTTAACACGTGACAGACGAACACACTACAAATACAATATCCACCCCTCCCTAAAAAGGGCCGTTAAAAAGTACAGAAATAAGTTTTTTATAGTTTTCAGAATGAGTGAGTGGGTACGGGGTTTACATTTACATAATGTCGGTGAGCTTTTCAGTCGTGATATAACTAAGAAAGTTATGTATATTTTAGTCTGTAGATGATACAAGACAGAAACTTTATTTTGGATCCATATATTAGAAAACTATGACGATTTTGAATTTCTTCCATTAGCGCAGTGGTTCAAAGGTTTTTCAGAATAGGGGTCATAGGGGTCACTGAAACTTTCGACACTTGTCTCACATGCCGCAACAAAAAGTCCGACGGAACCAATCCCCTGTGTGTGAAGAAGTGCTGAGCGGTCGGATAGCTCCTTGTCACGGGCTGGATGTGACCCACGGGTCGTAGTTCGGGCCTCAGCTTGGCTACTGTTAATTACACTGTACACAATCACGTGTACACTGAGGTGTACTTTATATTCTGAACTGGTCGCCGAATACTTAAGGTTCTGATCGCAATCTTTCAATCAAAACTTCAATAATTGACTTATTATTACACTTCTCTTATAAAACGCACTAAGATAACATAAAAATATATAGGTCACTTATGTCAATAAGTAGGTCATGAAATTGGTTTATGGATACCTAGGTACATAAGACACGCACTAAAAAGAGGGCGCGCGCACACACGCACACACGAATAGATTGTCTGAGACTTTTTTTTTTTAAAGAGCTGAACTGTTTTGTTTCATTTATTATCATTGGCTGACAGAATTGTCAAAAGAGAAGGGTGGAAAAGCAGGAAAGGCTTTACTTTGGCCTGTGGAGTCTAGGTCATCATAAATTAAGACACAAGGAAGGCACCGTTGTTAAAGGATATAGATCTCCAGACCAAGAGGTGTTTAGTGCGTCTCACACGGGAGGTTTAGAGAGGAACACGCATGCTATTGCCTATCAGTGTGTGTGTGGGGGGGGGGGAGGAGATGGTAGAGAGGGCGAGGGAAAGGGGGATTAATTTTTAATAACTTCCCTGTGTGGAAGGATTTACAGCATTGATCTCTTGACAACGGTTGTAATATACTCGCCCATCTACCATTCTTCAAGAACCCTCCCTCCCCTCCTCTTATTGGTTCTCGTTTACTCAGCACATACAGGGGGTGAGGGTGTACATATGGACGGTACAGGGGGTGAGGGTGTACATATGGACGGTACAGGGGGTGAGGGTGTACGTATATACGGTACAGGGGGTGAGGGTGTACGTATGGACGGTACAGGGGGTGAGGGTGTACATATGGACGGTACAGGGGGTGAGGGTGTACATATGGACGGTACAGGGGGTGAGGGTGTACATATGGACGGTACAGGGGGTGAGGATGTACATATGGACGGTACAGGGGGTGAGGGTGTACATATGGACGGTACAGGGGGTGAGGGTGTACGTATGGACGGTACAGGGGTGAGGGTGTACATATGGACGGTACAGGGGGTGAGGGTGTACATATGGACGGTACAGGGGGTGAGGGTGTACATATGGACGGTACAGGGGGTGAGGGTGTACATATGGACGGTACAGGGGGTGAGGGTGTACATATGGACGGTACAGGGGGTGAGGGTGTACATATGGACGGTACAGGTTGTGAGGGTGTACATATGGACGGTACAGGGGGTGAGGGTGTACATATGGACGGTACAGGTTGTGAGGGTGTACATATGGACGGTACAGGGGGTGAGGGTGTACATATGTACGGTACAGGTTGTGAGGGTGTACATATGGACGGTACAGGTTGTGAGGGTGTACATATGGACGGTACAGGTTGTGAGGGTGTACATATGGACGGTACAGGTTGTGAGGGTGTACATATGGACGGTACAGGTTGTGAGGGTGTACGTATGGACGGAGAGAAAGAGGGAGTTGTAAATATTTGCCAGAGATAGATAGATAGATAGATAGATAGATAGATAGATAGATAGATAGATAGATAGATAGATATAGATAGATAGATAGATAGATAGATAGATAGATAGATAGATAGATAGATAGATAGATAGATAGATAGATAGATAGATAGATAGATAAAGAGGAAGAGAGGTGAGGGGAAGATGGAGTTGTAAGTATTGAGAAAGAGAGGATGTGAGAGAGAGAAAGAAAGAAAAAGAGAAAGAGAGAGAAAGACAAAAGTCAGGGGAGAGAAGAGAGAGCTAATGATCAGACTAAGAATGAGATAGAATAGGGAAAGGACTGGAAAGAAAACAAATCGTTAAAAAAAAATGTTTTCCTGACGTCAATGAAAGACGAACTGAACAATCTTGTTTCAATATTAGCCTACCTCTCCGGCTCCCCTCTCTGTCACTTCTGAGTGGCCCAGATCTGTACGCTATCTATGTTCTGTCCTTTTACTTACCACTACTTCTAACATATCTAGTCTTACATTCTGTCTCCCAGCTCCACGCCCCTTGCTCTCTATCGCACTAAACATCGTTTCAGGTTTTCTAAACAAATTCCAAACATCCTTTTAAAAAAACAGCGCATGTTTGGGGGAAAAAAAAAGGGGGGGGTGCCGAAGGAATTCATACATTTGAAACAGTTGAGTCCTCTAGTAGGTTTACTAAGAACTATCACTTTTTTTTTCCATTGAACTCACCCCGTCTTCCGATTTCTTAATTGCGCGCTGGACTGTCGATTGGACTTTTCAATGGTCCTGCCCCGTCGTCCTGCGGGAGGTTTGGACTAGGAAATAAATTATCTTGAACTCTGAAAGAACATTTGAAACTTGTAATACGTTTGAGAACAAAACATTGCATTTGAATCTCCCACGATACCGTCCCACTTTCACTTTCTCAAAGGGTAGTGTCATTATACCTGCTTCTTCATTTTCATTTCGGCGCTTTCCCAGTTTTATTTATAGACAACACTCTTAGTCTTCTTGGTTTGTTTTTATTTTAAGCAGGATTACAGCTTGAGAGATTCAAGGGTTGATACCTAACAAAACGACCACCTTTATTTGAAATACCACGTGACCCTAATAATTAAAAACCACGTGGTCATGCAAGAACCAATAATCATAATCACTGATAACCACGTGATCGCCCACGTCATCTTTATAAAGAGCAGTAAAATAAAACCTCGAGTACAGAGGACGACTGCGAAGATTACAAGGCACAATGTGAACTAATAATACCACAGTACCGTTGACCATAATAAAGTACCACACGATCAGAACATTAAATAGACGGGACTTTTTTTTTTACATTCAGATACCTCACTTAACTGGTAGCCATGCCATATTTAAACCACATAACTCACTTGCGTAAATATTCCTTATCAATATGAAGGAAAAAATACTTTGGTCTGCTTTGTTTTTAATCCACCTCCCCCCCCCCCCCCCCCCCCGCTCCTCTCTCTTCTCGTAGGGACGCTACCGTACTTCCACAAAATTAGAGCAGTCGTGTTTTGACGCGTTCCAAAAAACCTGCTGCGCAGACGCCATGCGCAGAAGCGTCGAAGTTTATTTTTTTTTTTAATGTGCATTTATTTCGAAGCAGACGTGAAACGATTGGGGGGGGGGGGGGGGATATTTTGTTTTACAAACGTGTTTAGGCAATGCAATATAAAGGTATTTGTTCTAGTTACAATTTCGAATTGTACATGTCTGCACACACACACAATGAAACATTGTTTATAAATGAATATTGGTTAATTATTCTTGGGCTTTTTTTTTGTAAAGCATTAAAACATTTTTAACTTTTAAAAACAAGCTTTTATAAACCAGACAAATAACTGTTTTCACTAGCTTTACATCGTACACAAACATTCCACACGTATAGTATCGATATGGAAATATGGATAATTGTTTTTTATCTGAAAAAGTATTTGCCAGAGATAAATAAGACTGATAAACTGTACCTAATATAATTCCTATATATTTATCAAAAGAAAGCAATGATTTCAAAGGAAGAAATTGCTAGACAAAAGTGTGAACAACATGGTGGCCCCAAACTGTTGGTTATTGAGAATGGGTGGAAAGTAAAGTCTCTAATTCTTGCCCACAGACAATCGTTTGATATATAAGTAATAAAAGATTTACTGCTACTTGGGAAGATAAAAGTCCGTTTCTGTCTTGGGGTCCTTTCACACTGCAACTGTTTATGAAATGGGGGATACAGTGTTGGAATGGCGTGAAGTGATCGTTGCCATTGTGATCAGACTAGGGCTTGACACTTCCTAGATGGTTGGATATGACAGATACACCTTTATTTCCAGGCCATCACTAAAATCACTTGTATCATAAAAGGGGGCTAAGTCTCGAAAACAAAATTGTGGACATTGAAGTTGCTCCACCCAATACACGAAATAAGAACCCGGTAAAAGAGCGCCGGGAGGCTCTAAAGGTTTTGGATAGGCCTACAACCCTGCCTTTTCAGGGACGGCCATTGGGCATAGGCAAACGAGGCGGTCGCATAGGGCTTCCGGTTGAAGGAGCCTCACACAGGACTGAAAAAAAAAATATTTAGAATAAAAATGCGAAACTTAGACCAATTCTCAAAAATTGCAGAGATCTATGGCTACATGTCTACTAGTCTACCCCTAAGCTCTAGATCATAGGCCTACAGGTAGGTTTTTAATCGATTCCGTTTTTTTTAATCTTTATTTTATATTTTCGGTTTTCATCAATTTCATAGTTCATTCGGGGCCACCAAATTAATTGGGCCTCCAATTACTTAAGGCCGGCACTGCTGTGATAATACTGTCTTGATGTAGGATACAGTCATCTTGACTAGAATGTTTATGTTTCGACCAATGGGCCCTTACCTAAACTTGCACATTACAAAAGAGAAGGTAATGCACTTGAAAAAAATAAGCAATATATTAGAGTTATATACTGAACCAAATTCTTCAAATCTCACATAGTCTTACGGTTTAATCAAGTTCGAAAATGGCCATCAACTCGTGAGTTCAAGTTCATGTGTAAATACTGATATCTCTCCCCCTCCACACAATCTCACTCACACACGACGTTCAGTGACCTAAGTTTATGTAATTAAAGGGAAGGGGTGGGGAGATTTCCTAGGGAACTCTGTTGTCACATGTCGCTCGTTGTACGCTACCCTCGTCACCCGTCTCGTCTTGCTTTGGTTCCCACTGCGCAGTGCGCTAGACGTGTTGCTGCAGCACTGTTTCGAACGTAGACGCCGTTCTTTGAATGAAACGGGGTCACGTGACCTCCACAGCGTCTAGTGCCACACCCTAAATTGACAAGGTATCAATTTATTGACCCTGCGTTTCCTGGGTGACAAGGGCGTAGTGATGAAAACGAGGTAAGGGTCATTTCAGGTTAGCCAAGGTGACCGTTTTGTGTCTGGCATTTCTGGGGGTGGGGGCATATTGAGGGCGTCGCCAGGGAAAGTGAAGGCACCAGAGTACCCCAGGCTATTTTGAAATACCTTTTTTTTTCTGAAGCAATAATTTTATGATTTCGTTTGGCTTGTCTCTCTCGTTTTTATGTTTATGTAATTATTATGTTGAATTAGCAAGAACTACCAGTGTCACAAATTCACAGGATTATGGAGCTGTTAACTGATCATGGTCATATTGTGAAACAAGAGCAGGACCGGATATTTGGGAGGGCAGGCTGGGTTTCTGCCCCGGAGGACTCCATAAGAGAGGGGCCTCCACGATAGAGATAAATTAAATATCCGAATTTTTTACAGGCTAGAAACTTTAAAGTAAAATTAGAGGTTTTTTTTTTTTTAAATCTTTTTTTTTCTTCTAATTTTTTACCGATACTACTTATGGTCATAGTCAAGAAGTATCCGCTCGTAGCGTGTAATATATAAATGCAGAACTGAATTTACGGCAATGCGTCAACCCAGGTTCTTACTCTCCACAAATTCCAATTTTTTAAAATTTGTATTAACTAAAAACACATAATACATTTAAAAAAAAGAAGGAAATTGAGATTAAATTTAAAATACTTTTTTTTTTTAAAACCTGGCATGTTTTTCTATAAAACTATTATTTAATAAGTGGATTTTTATTAAGCTTTTGAAAGAGTGTAGCGGCCACTTCGCATACTTAAATTCGGCCTTGGACAACCATTTCAGATACGTCTGTCACGGGCTGCAACGTCTCAAAAAAAGTCGTTCTTCTTCTTCTTCATTCTCATTTCACATATCGAAGGGTTCAGATCAGTAATCCTATATCTAAAATAAACCGCGCAGTGGTTTCCAGATCAGGCAGTTCTGCGTATAGTTTTTGTTCCATAGAAGAGTTTTGTTCAGGTCTCTTGATATAGTATGCAGCTTTGAAGGACATGGTCAGCATTTTCTGATGATGCTCCACAAGGGCAGCTTTGAACTTGTAAAAGTAATCCTGCATGGAGAATAAAGATGCTTACACCATGAAAGCCTAGTATCAACTCATCTATCTCTAGGCTACAGTCTCGGTTTGAATTCATGTCAATTTTGTGCGTTCAGTGTCGTTCGCCTAAGGTGCGTCAATATAATCACTACAATGCAACTCCCTGTATCCACAAACACATCTTAGAATTTGTTTAAGTCGGTTAATTGACATGTAGCTTTAACCTTTCTCTCTTTCAAACACGTACAATCACTTTCTGCAAACTATGACGCACTGATAAATATTCGATTAAAAAAAAAAACACATACAAAAGGAATGGAAGCCTGAAAGCCTAAAGTCTGGCTCAAATGATCAATGCCCAATTGTAGTTATGAATGACAGTTTCAACAGATCGATAGCCTACTGCAATGACAAAGTAGCTTTGTTAAAGAATGCTTTTAAGTGAATAGAAATCCTAACGTTAGAAGTTGACGTGGCCTCTTAAGGTCTTAATGTAGAATATAAAAGTTATTGAGTTATATAAACAGAGAACTCAATAGTGTTGGCGTACGCCAGTAGAAGTTCAATAGCTCTGCCACAGACACATACACACTTTATATAACTGTTACTCTTTGTCTCTGTCTCATTCTCTCCCACTATCCCTCTCATCTCTCTTTCGCTGTCATTCTCTCTCTCTCTCTCTCTCAATCTGTCACCCTCTCTCTGTCTCTCTCTCTCTCAATATCTCGCTCTGTCTCTCCTGTAAACATACGAGCAAAACAAAGAGCAGATCTTAAACTCAATCCACCCCAACATATACAAAACCATGTGTCGAGGCAGCGCAAGTCTCAGACTGAAATAGAAACAAATTTGGAAGAGATGTCATCTGTGAGGCCGACACTGACGAGCATTAAGACCAACTTATCAGAAACCAAATAACCAAGTTCTCTGTGAAAGTCTCGTTTAAAATACTTTTATTGGCTTCATCCGCATCGAAAAAACATAATTATAACTGGAACTTGCTCCTCTTTCATCTCAAACACCATTTAACATGTTTCACCACATTCTAGAAGACCCATCTGTTCATTTTGTTTAAAATCTATCATTCAGTACTTATAAAGACAAAAGTAATCCTCCCTTACAAAATGTCATCTGATTTATAAAGGAAGAATTGTCTTTAAAAAATTAACTTTGGTTTTGCTACTTGTTTGTAATTGAAAACCAATTCTACAGCTCAATTGGTGATAGTTCCATTGGCTTAGTACGCCATATCATACAGGATGAAGTCCTACGCTAAAGAATCGTCTTTAAAAAGAAAAATTAGAATAAAACAATAATTTTCTTTGTGTAAAATTCCTGCCAAAAGAATATCCCAAGAAACGAAGAAAGAGATAGAGAGAGAGAGAGAGAGAGAGAGAGTAAGATTTTTGTGAAATACAAGACGGCATGGAGCATTGTTTCTCTAGGATTCTGCTTCAAAGGAAATAAGCAAACATTTAATCTGTGAGAGGAAAAAAAATGGAAGTTGATATGATTTGAGGTGGAGGGAAGTGGAGGTGGACCCAGGCAGAGTCATAGTGTGCTTTTGAAAAGATTCCTGTTGTGAACTGTCTCGGGTTCTCAGCTTCTCCTAATAATGTGTCGAGACTCTGACTATTGTTTAGTACTGCTTTCCAAGCATTTGCATATTCATATGGTGCATTCTAGTGTCAAGACATTCTGCTCTAAGTTTTGTTTTTTTGTTTTTGCCCCCATGGTAGTGAAGAAAAAATAATTCTTTTATATCACATGGCGAGATCTATACGCACAAACAGAGATTTCTTCTCCAAAATGTGTTACTTTTATGTGCATATACAAATATAGTCAGCTAAATCTAAAATGTATTTATAAGATTGAAGTTTAAGTTCCTGTCGCTTTCACCTTTTCTTTTATTTTGGAAGGCATCGAATTTGGGTTTTCCAAGTCCAGTTGCACCAAACTCATTCCAGCCATTGACTGTAGGTTACTTTGTTACGCGGTGACCATATGACCAAATAGAGCGATGAATACGTCCAACTATCATCAGAAGTTCAATGCGATGACCATAAAGTTCAAAGTTCGCCGAGGAATCTTGTTAAGATGAAAAAATCACATTGACGAATGCAAACAATCATATAAACTATAATCCTAATTTAATAATAAATTCTCAGTAGTAGAATGTAAGGAGTATGTATGTATGTATGTATGTATGTATGTATGTATGTATGTATGTATGTATGTATGTATGTATGTATGTATGTATGTATGTATGTATGTATGTATGTATGTATGTATGTATGTATGTATGTATGTATGTATGTATGTATGTATGTATGTATGTATGTATGTATGTATGTATCAAAGTATCTATGTATGTATGTATGTATGTATGTATGTATGTATGTATGTATGTATGTTGTAAAATGTTTTACATGTTTCGGATGTTCCTTCAGAGTTGAAGATAATTACTTCCTAGTCCAAACCTCCCGCAGGACGACGGGGGATGGGAGCGGGCAGGGTTTGAACCCGGGACCATCGATAAATCTGAACGACAGTCCAGCGTGCAAACCGTACGACCAGGCAGCCATGTATGTATGTATGTTTGTATGTATGTATGTATGTTTGTATGTATGTGTGTATGTATGTCCCACATAGAAATCAAAACCGTTTGACCGATCTTGATAAAACTTGGCATACATAATCCTTAGATCATGGCGGAGACAAAGGTACGTTTAGTGTCCCTTCCACAACCGGGAGGGGGGGGGGGCTTTTTAAAAATCTCTATATATGAGCGAAACTCTTTACTAAGTCGGGTAAACCCATTTTCACAATCTACTTTTATGTTCGTGGCGAAAAAAAAATGTTGCCACGTTTGACTTAGATCTAAATCCAATCTACTAGATCAGTAAAACGTAACTTAACACAATTAACATCGTTTGATTAATTTAGATAAATTCTGGTACAAATATTCCTTAGATCACTGCGAAGGCCATCGAGTATGTTTTGAATACACTTCCAACAACTTGTATTTCCTATGCATGTTTATATGTAGATGTAGACAAAAGATTCAAAGTGGTCTGGTTGAAATGGAGTTTAGGGTCGAGCCCGTAGACTATGTAAGAGGGAAGTATTTCACGAGGTTACGTCGTCCGAGCTGTTTGACGTATTTTGCCACATCTAACATAGAGGAAACCGTTTTCTGTCGCCGATTTCATTTCTCTATCACTACGTCTACGCTAGACCAATAGATTTTCTTTTGGTTTCAAATGTTTATCCTGCGGCATTTGTGAAAGATCTCCAGCTGTCTCCTTGAGAAGTCACAAGAGACTTGCTTCTTCTATTTCCAACACACAATTTTTTTCCACTTTACGTTTGTTAGAAAAGTTTGTGATCGACTTTGACACTGTAGCTTCTAAAATAACTCAGCTCAACTGCATACGATTTTTCCAGCCATGGAGATTTAAAAAAAAATCCACATCTGAAAATTCAAGTTCCGGCACAGCCTAGTAGACAGAATCCAATTATATCTAGAATAATAAAGAGAAAAATGACTCCATAGGGATACAGATAGGAGGTGAAGTAAACTACAGATATGCGTGAGCTCCCCACATACTTCCACTATTTGGAGGGGAGGGGGGGATATACATTTGTATCCTTGACCCTTGACCCCTGACCCTTCTCCTTTCCTCTTCGAACCTGAGACGCCCTTCGTCTAGCGCACTTGGTAAACGATCTCCTAGACGCAGGAGCAGGTTGCACCTCAATGCGCGTGGCGGGGGCGTTTGTGCTTTAAGGTCACCGAATTCTCTGACACCAGTTCGACAAAGTAGGTCACGGGAGCATTATCATATTTAATAGCTTGAGACAGACTATTTGGACTACGTTTAAAGTCGAGAATTAAAATAAATAAAAAAAAAAGATTAAATAAAAAAAGATAAACCCATGGATATTGAAATTGATTTGTCGGAAAAAATCTATACAAACTATGTACAGCCCTAATGTAAACATAAAGCACAGACTGCTTCACAAACTAAGAATAAAGCCAGCCGTCTATCTATGCTAACAATAGAATTGAAAACAATATCTCTGTGGTACAAAATTTGTTCTTTAAGATTTAGATCTTTAACTCTATGGTCCTTTTTTTTTCGGCTTAAAAGATCTTTTTATGCAGATAACTGAAATCTGTTCTTAAATATTTATTTGTGCACAGGTAAATGAAAGACATCAATGGTAGGGAATGAAGGATTTTTTTTTTTTTTTTTTTTTTTTTTTTTTAAAATACGGATTTTAAAATAAGGACATCGGTGGATTGCCTTTAATGTTTCACTATGTGAATTTCATAACATAATTTTTGTCCATCAGCATCATATTCGTTTCAAATTTTGTGAAATCAGTCGAATTGCTAAAAACGTGTTATATTGGTAAAATAAAAAGAAAGTCTACAACCTGCTGATATCAAGTAAAATAAGTTAAAGAGAACTTCAAAGTATACATTACACCGCCACCCGAATATCGCATTCTTCGTATCGCTTTTTTTTCTTTTTCTCTCTTCCTTACGAAAGTCAAAGGTAAAGAGTAGATAACTGTTATTCACATTCAGAGTAAGAATCCCCAATAAAAGAAGCAACAATAGTTGAATGCGGTACATCTCCGTTAGTAGGCAGTTTAAAATTGTCGTAATTGTTATAGAAAATTTTTAAAAAATAATAAACAAATGGAGCATTTTTTACCCCCCTTCCCACTAAGCTCCCTAAATGACTTTGCGCTAGAATTTGGATTTAAGTGAAAAGGATTCGCGCAACACGTGGACCTCACTCTCTCGCCCGCAAGCCCATCCTTTTCCGGAAGCAAGATTTGGTCAAGACGTCTGAGGATAAGTTTGGGTGCAGTGGATGACCAGGGACTATCTGTGTGTCTTGTCCTGCTCTTGATTGCTCCACAGCACTGTGCTGTTATTTGCCTTTCTGTCCGATTAGTCTAGTTTTGTGACGTTACGCACAGGCCGCCAAGTCCAGACTTCACATGCTAGGTTTGACGAAACCTCAGTGTACTGAGTGCCATGGACACGTCAGATACCCTCTACTTGGTTTAGCCGAAGACAAGCCTTATTTTTTCTTAATTATATAAAGTTGTAGTTTGGTGATACAGATGCAGGCATGGTTATATATTTGGTATAATGTAGATGTAATTTAGATAAGATTTTTATTTAAAAAAAACACTAGATAATAAATAAACTAATAGCTATATGAAATATTTAAATAGTAGATTAGTTTTAGTATTTTATAACATTGCAATATTGACAATCTAGACGTTAGAAAAAAAATCTACACTTTAAGCCTAGAAATTAAAATTATAGATCTTGTTCTAGTCTAAATCATGGCTGTCTGGTAGTGCGGTTTGCGCGCTGGACTGTCGTTTGGATTCATCGATGGTCCCAGGTTCAAACCCTGCCCGCTCCCATCCCCCGTCGTACTACAGGAGGTTTGGACTACAAACTCTGAAGGAACATACGAAACATGTAAAACAACAAACATTCTAAACTAGACCAAGAAATTATAGATCTAGATTCTATAATGATTTTAATTAGAACTTAAATCTAAATCTAGTTTTAAAAATCTAACTCTAGTGTAAGAAAAAAAAATCTAGATCTAGTGTAAAAAATCTAGATTAGATCTAAATCTAGCTATTATGTCTTTTTAAAATGCGAGTCACATTATGAGGTTTAATAAACATTACAATACCGAGTTGTTTTAGCATTTAAAGAATTTATTCCATATGACGTCCAAGGAAAAAAATCCACTACGTCACACGGCCTAGTTAGACTAAAAAATATCATCTATACGAGCAGCTTGTTGAGGGTTCATAGACATCGGTGCACCAAGTGATTTCTTTTAGCATTTCATTAAAAGAATTAACTCTATATGACGTCAAAGGAAAAAAATTCCATTACGTCACACGTCCTAGTTAGACTAAAAAATGTCTTCTATACGATCAGCTTCTCGAGGGATCATAGACATTGGTGCACCGAGTGAGATCTTTTAGCATTTCATTTCATGGGCTAGTTAGACAATATATATTATTATAATTATATATTAAAAGGATTAATGACGCTTTGTTTTGTTTTGTCTGTCAGTCTGTCTGTCCGTCATGTTAATTGCGAGAGAAAAAAAAAGACTAAAAGCTATTGAAAATCTGATTAGAATTTAATTTCCCTTCCGAAACATCGCATTAGTTTTAAGTTTTTATAATAGATTGTTCCGGATGTTTATATATTTTTAGTGAGAGAAAATAAGAATTACAGGTTAATCAAATGCTGATAATTAAATTTGTGTCAAGGTCTGTTATGAAAATTAGATTTTCTAACGTTTTAGCTAGAAAGTTAAATGTAGTGTAAGAGAGAAGTGCCATTTTACATAAATAGAGTTACACTATTTTTCATAAAAAATCCGGAACAACCAATTTTCGTAAATGAGAAAATTTTGTGCTTTATTTATTAGAAGAGGGATTTCAAACATTTATTGGTGTTATTAGATTTTTCATATAAAATTCGGATCATTTTTGCGACGATTTGTAAGAAAATTAAGGTAATGTAGGTCGATTTCTTTTTCGAAACAAAATCCGGAACATTCTTTACCGATTAAACAACTTTTATTATGTTTTGGCAAGAAAATTAACTGTAAAATAAGTCTAAAAAGTGATTTTCAATAATCGTTTTTAGTTAATTGGAACAAAAGGGCGCCTAAACGTACAAAAATAATCTTCTTTTATTCGGATGGGGGCATTAAACAAAAAATAAATAAAATCTGATTTTTTTAAAAAGTTTAAGGAATTGGTTTAGCAAGATGTAATGTTGCGACGTTACGCTACTGCACAAAAGTCGCTGCATAAAAGTCCATTTAAAAAAATGTGCGTGATATTTACATACAAAAAGCATTATTAGCCTTTATAAACAAACAGAAATGTTTTCATTTAACTATAACAGCTAGTTGACTAGAAAAAACATTTTTAACCATTATTTATATTTGTTGTAAACATTTCCTGTACATTTTATAAATATATTTGACTTGTGATGATATAAATAAATGTAAGCTATTCATCTTTGTTAGCATACATTTACGTAATTGTTTTAAAATTGGTGTGTTTTTTGAAAAAATCGCTTGCATAATTAATTTTATAAATTAAGCGGTTTGCTTTTAGAAAACCAAAAGTAACCGTTGCCCCTAAGCTTTTCAAGCCGCATTTAATGATGAAATAATATTTTTCATATCTTTTCTAGTTTTCGATATCTGAGTGTGACAGACGGACAGACGGACATTTTGCACAAACCTAAAAGCGGCTTTTTCCCCTTACGGGGGCCGCTAAAAATAATAAATCTACATTAAAAGTTAAACAAGGTTACAAAAGACAGTTTGTGTGGAAATCAGCCCCCAAAGTGGTCCACCCAGGCAGGCTTCAATATTTTCAGAAAGAACATCCGAATGAAATTATATCAAAGACAAATGAGAGATAAGAATGGAGAAAGAAGGTTAACAGATCTTGTGTAGTGCCCCAACGGTCCAGCAAATCAAAGGATAGGTGATAGTGAATGTTAAGTTAGATGTGAACCTGGCCTAACTAGTTCCCCTTTCAGACCTTGTGGTCTATACGGCAGAAGATGTAAAGTTCATCTGTTTTTGTAGCCTACGGTTAATGAGGGTGTCATGTAGCCAGCACAACGACCAACTTTTCCCCAACTAATGTCAGGTACCCATTAGAAGTGACTAAGAGGCGCCCAAAGATTCCAAAGTTAAAAACCCCAGTCTTTGCCAGGATTCGATCGGAATCCCCGTTTAGGAAGCCAAGCGCTTTACCACTCAGCCACCGCGCCTCCCCTGGCTTAACGGATGTCTTAAAATTCATGTAATTTTTTGGCTTAACTGATGTCTTATAATTGATTTAATTTTTTGAAGTCTTAATCTCTTATTTGAATCTGCAAAAAAAAATAAATAATAATAATTTCCGCAACAACAAAAAATGTAGGAAAATAAAATTTATAAGATTACTATTCGTTTTAAATTAGATATAACTTATAATGCATACTAATTAGCTTTTTCTCTTTAAAAAAATACTTGCATAACTGATTTTAAAAATTAGATTTTTCGATTTCAGAAAAAAAAAAGTAGCCGTTGCATCAGAACTTTGAATGGTCTAAAATATTGTGATGTCCGATTTTCACTATCTTTTCTAGTTTACGAGATCTTGTTGATGTCCAAGGGCTGAGCCAAGGCTTCTAGTTTACGAGATCTTGTTGATGTCCAAGGGCTGAGCCGAAGGCTCTTCGTGCCCTAAGTTTGAAAATAAACCTGTTTGGACGCCAAACAGTAAAAAAAAAAAAATACCTGTGTGAACACAGTTCTTTTTGAGAGAGACCCGAGACAATGCCTATGTAAAGCATTGCTGTTTCCAATGCCTTTGGCCCCCGACGCATGCTTGGCTGCACATGGCCGAAGGCCGAGGACACCGGGAGCCTCCGCCATTTTCCTTCGTTTTACCAAGCTAGCCGTGGGGGACTCGCCATTTATGTAACGGTCTCTTTGAGGAACAGCGCATGGATGTGTGACAGGTTTGTGGGGACTTTTTTACAACCCCGCCCGTGCAAGAGGTTGACTTTCGTCTACCCGCGGGTATCCCCACGGGAGTTATGTTTCGCCATTCATTTAGCCTAGCTACCCCCTCAAGTAGCCGTTTCCACTCAGGTGCCACGATGAGGCAGAATGGCGTACCCGGGGTTTACGAGATCTAAACGGGACGGACGGACAGACAGACAGACATTTCACACAAAACTAATAGCGTCTTTTCCCCTTTCGGGGGCCGCTAAAAACGAATTCAATCCTTCAAATTTAAAAGAAGAAATTACAAAGCTTTATAGATCATGTCATGAAAATAAGATGAATGCCTGAGCATTAGCCATGGTCGGAATGATGTCGCCCACACATCAGTTCATCCCCTCCGTACACACAGCTGATTTACTCAAAGGAACAACAAAGTACTGATAAATGTTTAGAATCAGCTTCATCGCAGGTTCTGTCAGTGTGTAGCACTGTGTGCTGCAAGCTGCCTAAGGGTCACCTGCTTTTGATTTTTCTTCATGATCTACTCCTGAAGCCTTTCCCATGTTTGGATATAGCTGCAAGGCAGCAGAGGTTTGAATTCAGAGTTTTCTTTCTCTTGGGTGGGTAGCCAGCCCAGACTAACCAGCTCCTCCTGCCCAAAGCTTACTGGTTTAGACGCCACTTGCTCACCTTCTTCTCCTATTAGTAATAAATAGTGCCGCCGGGCCTAATATCTGAGCCACACGTCAAGGCCAGGAGTTGGATTTGTAATCAGACGCTATTTGAAACCCATGCCATTGGAAGCATTTCCTTTTATTTCCATTATCACTTTCGACCATAACAGCTTTACGAACAAATCTTTAAAGTGAAACATTTTATCTGCATTCCCAATGAAATTTTTTTGTCTTATTTGTTTAGGTTCAATTTCGGAAACAATATCAAACATTTTCCAGTGAAATAACCGACACACATACACCAACATAAAAGGTTACCATGCCCTAGCCCCATATTTTCTCCCCTTTTCTTTAGCCTTAAGTACGCATACCTTAGGTTGAAAAACATTGTTTTAGATAATAATTTCTGGAAACTTTGACCTTGACCTAAAAACCAGCGCTTTTTTTCGGGAAACACTTGGAAGAAGATAATAAATTAATCCCTAAAATGTTCTCTAAATGCAACACAATGTTAAAAAATGTCGCAGTCTAGATAAGGTATGTAAAAAATATATGGCTGGGTTTAACATGTAGCTGGAAATGGGATTTTCGTATGAAGCTGTGGGGGCTGTAATTTGTTCACTAAATAGGGGGGGGGGCAGCGTAAACGAAAAGTGCAATGAACAGCTAGTGCACAATTTACCAGGTTCTTAGGGGTGCACTTCTACTACACCCTGTTGTCTGCTGAGGCTCAACAACTGGACCACCCAGTGTCCTTCACGTTCATTATTCCCATCATCCTTAGGATAAGATCCAGTGTAAGATCTGCCAATCCTTTGACACATTCAAATTGGAAGTGTATCAGGCGAAATAAAACAAAGGAGAAAGAAAGAAAATACTAAGTGTGGAGTTCTTTATTTCAAAAACTATCAACCTCTGTTTCGTATCTCCAGGTTGATACAAGAAAAGAACGCGTGCCCTTGTTCTACATATTTAAAAATATATATAAAGTTATGATTGTCCTTGCAGACTAAACCCTCAGAGTTCTTTGGACCGAATTCTCCGCTCCTGTCTGTACGTGTGTCAAGAGTCGTTTTTTATTCAAACATACGAAGGAAAGTATTCAAGAATGAATCAGATGTGGTTGACCTTCAGTGTTCAAATCATTACAAAATGTGCTTCATGTTGTTTGTTGTCTTTTTTTTTTTACAAGTTTCTGATGTTACTTCCCATTTTAAGATTATTACAACCTTGCCCCAAAAACTCCCGCATGACGGCGGGGGACGACGACAGTCAAGAATCTATACCACGTGACCGGACTCAAAGAGAGACTAAAGAAATAAATTCTAAAACAATGTATGTTCTTGTTCAATATTTTTACCTTTTTCTGAACATATTAAAACACCTGAGAGCTATAAAAAGTTCTCTACTGTGCATAGCTGCGGTGTACTACGTATTAATAATGTGCAATATTACTTCATAAATGTTGTATAAAAATGGTCAATATGTATGAGCATACTATATGCACAATTTTTTTAAAAAATCAAAATGTTTGTTGTCAGGAGTCCAATAGTAGCTGTTGCACTTATTTAAAATAAAAAACAGATTATGAAATAGGCTTTTCAATAGCTGTTTTAGTGTTGTTGTTTTAGATCTATACGTCACACATAGTAGGGAGGAGGGGGGGGAAGGCGCGGTTACAGAATTGTTAAGTGGTTAAGCGCTTAGCTTCCGAACCTGGGGTCCTGGGTTCGAATCTCAGTGAAGACTGGGATTTTGAATTTCAGGATTTTTAGGGCTCCCTTGAGTCCACCCAATTCTGATGGGTACCGGACTCAAGTTGGGGAAAGTAAACGCTGTTGGTCGTTGTATTGGCCACATGACACCCTGCTCGTTAACCGTTGTCCAAAGTAACAGTTGACCTTTACATCATCTGCCCTATAGATCGCAAGGTCTGAAAGGGAAACTTTACTTTTTTTATACTTCACATAATGACAGACGAACGAACAGAAGGACAACATGAAAAAAAACTGCTTTTATTTTCCTACTGAGTGGGGGTGGGTGTTAGGGGGTCGCAACAAAAATACTTGCAATCACAAACATAGCAACAAGTAATAAGGTAAATTAAACAAATATTTGCACTTTCAGAATCCAAGATAAATTTGTTTTTCTTGAATTATATTTGTTGTTGTTTCTTAAATTATTATTGTTGTTGTTTTTCGCTGTTGTTGTTGGTGGTATTGTATATTGTTGTTTTAAGAGAACCCTTGTGTTGCGGGAAAGCCTTTGACCTTGCTTGAACTGACGGTGTCACTTCTGAGTCTCTGTTGACACAGTGATAAGACGGAACCTTCTGAGGTGGCCCCATTATGTAACGGCAAAACAGAACCATGGGTTAGAGGTCATTATTACATTCAATGACAAAAAAAAAAAAAAAACGTTTCTAAGCGTGCTGTACATACTGAGAGAGGCACGAACTGCGTGCATAAAGTAGAAGACGCATCTGATAAGAATGTTGATAATATATGTGACCATAAATCAAATATTAACGAAAAAAAATATATATAAAATATGCATGCACATAGACACCTAGATTTTTCACATTTATAAATTCATATTCATTGCGTGAAATATGAAGGGTATAGTACATATGGCAGCCATATATCAGTAATGACTGTTATATTGGATTTTCATGACGTTGTCAAGGACGCTAAATTCAACTTAAGTGTTCCCGATTGACCGACATGTTTGTAAAATATTTTACATATTTCGGATGTTCCTTCGAATTCTTTAGATAATATACAACCTAGCTACCCCCCCCCCCCCACACACACACAGAAAGACGGGGGATGGTTTCGGACAGGGTATAAACCCGGACCTCGGAGACGTTCGTTTGATAGTCCAGGGCGCATACCGCACGACCAGGAAGTCATTAAAACCCATTTGGATTAACAAATATTTCGTATTAAGCAAAATTTTTACTAAAATAAATGTAATTATGAAATACAACGTGTCATTACCTAGAGACTTCGATGTGGCGCTATGCTACGTTAAACAACAGTCCGCCTCGACCCCCAGCGGGTATACGTTTGTTTCTGAGGCGTTGGGATGGCTTCAAAAGAGAGGTGTCCTTCTCCTCAACACAAAATCTAGAAGACTTTTTTTAAAGCCAATATAGTTTATAGAGTTTAGAACCACATAGAAGATTGTTATGTTTTGTTCATTGCACTGTCTAGATTTGAAAAAAAAACTGTAATTTTTAGTACATACTACACCAATTCATTGTTCTTTCCTAGTGTTTGTATTCCACAAAATCACCTAATTTCGGCTTTGGATTAAGTGGACTTTAGGATTACTGAAGTTACGATTATCCGGACGTCATTCTTTATAATGTAAAATGAGCTAAATCGGAAGAGCTCAGGCAATTTCATTCTGTTGTGCAAAAAGGTGAACAAAAAGCCAGTTAAGTACCTAGAGAAAACAACACAATATTTCACCACGTCCTTTATTTTGTACACCGGATACACCAAAAAAAAACTAGCTATTTATAGTCTGTCTGCCAAACATGAAAATATCTAGTGCATACGAGTTTCTTATGTTGTTGGTCAAATGTGTGGAGCAATTTTTTCATATCTTGTAACTTTTATACAAATTATCAGTGGCATAGCTAGGGTGGGAAAAGGGGGGTCCAAATATGAAGATTCCCCCCCCCCCGGGACCCACGCAAATGAGTGTCCTAATTTGGTTTTACATTAAATATTACCCCATTATCTCATGTCATGATGTCGTATGTCAAAATGCAGGGGCCCCAAAGGAGGTCTAGCCCCCTTTCCCCCTATGACCCCAAATCTTTAGCTACGCCACTGCAAATTATTATTGCATTAGTTAAAAGTTAAAAGTACACTGCTTTAAAAAAAAACTTGATCTATCTACATCTGCTCATTAGACCTAAGACCTAAGTCACTTCAGTTAAACATTTTTGTGATTAAATCAACTGATAGCAATCGGCCAAAGACTAATAGAACTGTGCATCTTAGAAGTAGGTAACTCAATGTCTTAGTTCCAAACAAAATCATACGTACACGTCAGTGACATTGACTTTATATAAAATGTTTCCTCAAACATAGTTTCATTGGTAGAAGTCTTTCAGGATAAACCAAAATATTTGTGTTTTGTTTAAACTATGTCACATTTAAAAAAACAATTTTAGCGAAAACTTCCATTCATTCTTTTTGCAATAAAAACAGAACTATAATACTATGTTCTCTTTGTTATGATCTGTGTATCTCATTAATGTTGCACGTAAGCAGACACTCTAATAGAGAAGTCCTATTGGTGACATACAAGTCTGCTCAGCAATACTATAAATATGTATAGACTTAACGAAGTGTCAATGTCTATAGTAATAAATAATGTCTACGATTCCAAGGATTATTTAATCACATTATCACTTTGCAAAGTCCATAGAGACCTGCATAGTTTACAACTTCTGATACATAAAAGCCTTTATCCGACGTGCGTTAATAGCGTTCTTGCTATTAGCCGTCTGCATCTATTTTCGGTAAGGGGTTTTTCTTTTGGGTTTCTAATATGTGGAGGCAGGCGCGATGGCTGAGCAGTAAAGAGCTTGGTTTCTGAACCGAGGGTCCCGAGCTTGAATCCGGGATCCTTGGGCGCCACTGAGTCCACCCTGCTTCAACGGGTATCTGAAATAAGTTGTGGATAAGTAAAGGCGGTTGTTTATTGGTCCTATCAAATTGAAATTCAGTTTGACTACAATATTTGACCACCTCATCAAATTGTACTCAAATAGAATTTTCCTTTTCACCTCCTTCTTGAAGCTCGCACAAAAGATCCTCAGTGTGATCCTCCATACTATGGCCGACCCAACGCAGCTGTAAAACAGAGCATTGCCTATAAAATACATCTACACGGCAAATAGCCTCTGACACCAAGTCCAGCACCTGGCCTGCTAATGATTGAAGTATTTCACTTTGTATACACTAACATAGGAACACTGATAAGGAATGCCTTAGCCTGTAGATAACTGCAAATACAATTGAACTTGTCTTCATTTGAAAAGATGATAGTGAACATGTTTTTCAATTTCTTCGTTGTTTGACGTAACCTTACACGTGAGATTGGATTAGCTCTCGAGACAATATGACAACTTTAACACCAGAACGAGGTTACATAGCCAGACCATATCCAGCAAGCAAAAACAAGTAGTTGTCTACTTCACATCAAGATGTCACAGAGAGCTGGCCAACAGATACTTGAAAAAGAGGTTTTGAGAAAAAAAAGTTTACGAAAATCAAAGCGTGTCACATGAGCAGAACTCCACATTTAACCCATACATCTAAATATTTAATGAT
Organism: Biomphalaria sudanica; assembly: GCA_036873155.1. Classification (NCBI taxonomy): domain Eukaryota; kingdom Metazoa; phylum Mollusca; class Gastropoda; family Planorbidae; genus Biomphalaria; species Biomphalaria sudanica. The sequence continues at coordinate 372,375 of JAZGLO010005605.1, read as the reverse complement.
TTATTTCCCTTTTTTCAATATTTAACACATATTTTACCAATTATTAATTAATAAATTGGTTAATTTTTGTATTTGATTCATGTTTTGTTAGGTATAATGTATAATATTGTAAAGTTGCAACTTGATCCGCAAATGGGAAGTGGGTTAAATAACGTGTACAATAATTGTACCAGATAGAAGTCAATAGAAGCTTTGTAAAAAAAAAGCATCTAATTACTAGCTGTAGCTGTTGTGTTTTGCGCCCTCGTGTACACGTTTTACTACAATATGTACACAATGTTAAGTTTTTGTAGCGTCATTTCAGCACTGACCAGAGCGTGAACTAGTAAGGACCTATTAGCGCTACACCTGGACAATTCACAACACTATGCGTCAATTCATCAACGTTCAAACAGGCCAACGACTTCTAAAAATAGATCTCTCAGACACGGCTAGATAAAGATGTGACCTTTTTTTTTGGTCATATATTTTAAATAGATTTATATTTTATGTTGTTGTTTTTATTCTATATAATTATTATTTGTTTTCTTGGATATATTAAAGCATAGATAATTCAAGATTTGTAAAGATTTGTCATTTGTCAAACTTAAGAGTTTGAAATGATTAGGTCTAAATATGCGGGAGAACCTGGCGTCTGGGGCTTGAATCATATGATTTTCCATTTGGTTCTGACTTATTTGTATGCGGGTTCTTTATTTGATAATTTAAACAGTCTTGGCTGAAAGCTGTGGAACAAAAGCAAAAAAAAAACAACAGAAAAATAAAAAAATCCTTAAAAAAAAAAAACAAAGCATATCTAAGGGAAATAACTCAATAGTTTCAACTATACCACTCAATAATATAGAGGTATTTACCCTTATTTGATATCAATAATAATAATTAATTACAAATAGTTGATTGACTAATTGGTTGATTGTTTTTATTGATTTACGTTTTGTTAAGGACAATAAATAATTGTTTAAAGTTTCAACTGGATGAGAGAATGGGTGTGGGAGAAATAACATGTTCAAACTTTTTACTAGACAGACAGATAAAAACTCTCATGTTTGGGCAACTTCAACTTTTGTTGTCCACAGAAGCATGACTCACATCGGCAGCTCTATAAGACTCCCCTCGTTTTCAATCAAAATCTTTAGTCAATTCATACCGACTTACAACTCGCCCAGTCCAGTCCAGTTGTGCTGGCCAGATGACACCCACGTTAACCGTTGACCATACAAACAGATGACCTTTGCATCATCTGACCCATGGGTCGCATGATCTGACCTCGAGCTACGTTTAAACCTCGTATTACATCTATATTTATCACAATTTAATACACACGAACTAGCTCTACATCTATATGTTTCCAACAGAGACTTGCTTTTTTTTATGAGTACAAAACAGAGACAAGGGAGATAATATTAACATAAAAAAATAAACTTGTATTTCCGGATAACCAAACTGATAAGGAATAGACGAAATAAGAGCAACACAAGACCAGATGGAAATGCAAGTCACGCTGTGAGATAAGGCTTGGTTGTCTGATTACTGCAGCGAGTCTTATCTTTGCGGCTCTGTCCAACAGGACAATGGTGGCCCCAGGCTATTTCATAGTTCCGTGTTTCCCAAACTTTTTCCTAAACGGAACACTTCGCACATTCTGGGTATCAATCAGAAGACTTTGCTTAATTTTTTTAGAAAGGTCAATTCACGTGATGGCCTATCAGTTCAATATTCCAGTAGTTCGCGAAACACTTAGCTAGGCTTAACTATAGGCTACGTCTTGCTTTTAAGGCAGGTCCTAAGAAAGAGGCTTCAGACATTGCAAGTGGAGACAGCTTGCCGCCCAAAGAACGGCGAGGGCGGATCTAAGTCTAAGTAAGTCACGTGATAGGAGAAAATGCTGGTCAACAAGTTGTACAGTTTGAAACGAATCTGGGAGACGAACTTTTGAATGTGCTGGTGTTGTTGCTGTTGTTTTTTGTTATAGTTGCTTCTTTTGTTATCTTTGTTATTGCTAATATGTTGCTGATAGTGTTACTGAACTAGTGCTTGTGTTGTTATCGTTTTTATTATCTTTGTTGTTATTAACCTGGCACGCCTTAAAGCCAAAAACGAAGAGACGGCGTATCTTGATTAGGGAGCTGCTGTTCGCCGATGATGCGGCACTCACATCTCATTCACAAGAAGGATTACAAATGCTAGAGAATGCTTTGGCAACTGCTTGTCAATAGTTTAGCCTTACAATAAGTCTCTCCAAGACCAATATCCTGGCACAAAACGTAACAGAAATACCAGAGATACATACTGGAAATCACACGTTTACTGTGGCGCAGGATTTCACCTACTTGGGAACAATAATCGACAGCAACCTAGAGTTAGACACTATTCTTAACCATTTTTTCCTTTTTGTTTTTAAATTTTAGTTATAACCCAATTTTAAGTATTTGACTAAAGTTCATGTCGTGGATACTTTTTTGGATGACATCTTTGTCGTGTCATTTGGATGTCACCTACATTCTTGTTGAAAGATGGCATCTGATGTCTTTCTCAAAGTGTGCTTTAGACCCATAGTAGCGCCTCCTGTGTCCTAAGAGTGCATTTCATAAAGAGGAGTACATGAACGAACTACAAAGAAAGCACATTGACATGTCAGTCTGCATAGATTCCAGTTGTTATAGTACACTCGTTCTTACAGCTGATGTCGAAAGTGCCGGTCATAGGCGGGGCTATCTAGGGCGTTGAATGGCTGACTTGCTGATTACACATTTACATGCGTGGTTGCTACGAACCGGACCATATATTTGGCAAGTGACGTTCAAAGAAGGCCCACTACATAGATCAGTGTTTATCTGTAGCAAAGTATTTATTTATTTTTTTTTTTTAACTATTTTCTCATGTAGCTATGCAGGTTATTTTTCCCTTCATACCTTGTGCTTGAAAAATTGCAAGAGTGAATGCACATTGAAAACGGTATAAAAGTGGATGTTTTTCTTTCGCATTTAAAAAAAAAATAAAAAATTCGCAATAAAATAATACAAATAATTTAAATTAGAAAGCTGGGTTTAAATATCGTCTTTGCGTCTGAATGGCAGACATCACCACTTGTTGACCTCTGAGCGATCCAGACCCGACTCGGGGTCAATGTCCAGTACCTCTTACAGCGTGACAATGTGTGTGTGTTTTGGGGGGGGTGTATGTAATAGCTTATGTGACGTAAAGGGAAAAAAAAGGAACCCCTCCCCAGCCTTGTTTGTTTGTCTAGAGTGGAACGGCGAAATACTTCAGATTTAGTGAGCAGACAGTGACGTTGCAAGACCCACGGGAAACAATTACTGAGTTTTGTTATCAATTTGTGTTGTATTGTTATTATAATACCTCTTTTCAGCTTGGGAGCTCTTCGTGGAAGCTAGAACCTGATGTGGGTGGCCACGGATCTCGAAAACGGCTCTAATGATTTTCCTAGAAATTTTACAGTTTAGTACATCTTATGAAGATGATTACGTCCTACGCGTCATGCATTTAGTCATGCATATTAACCAATGACCTAAACTCCGGGAAAAGAATTACTAGTTAATTAGCCACACAGGTAATACTCTGACCGTTATGATTTTACAAAATATCATATTGTAATTTAATTTAGTCTGGAGGTCTAAATAATGCTATCATTGAACACACGTATGTCAATGGGTATTCCCGTAAGTATTTATTAAAGAGTTCAAGAAATAAAAAAAAATTCAGGAACATTTTCCTCGTCGTCTTATTACACCAGTGGTTCCAAAACTTTTTCCTTAACGGAGCACTTCTCAAATTCTGAGTGTTTAGCTGAACACTTTGCTTATTATGCTAAACTAGCTTATTATTCCAGTAGTTCGTAGAACGCCTATTCAGGGTTCCGCGGAACAGTTTAGAAGACTACTGTCTTTTTAGCGGCCCCCGCAAGGGGAAAAAGCCGCTATTAGGTTTGTGCAAAATGTCCGTCTGTCCGTCTGTCACACTCAGATATCGAAAACTAGAAGAGATATGAAAAATATTATTTAATCATTAAATGCAGCTTGAAAAGTTTAGGTGCAACAGCTACTTATGGTTTTCTAAAAGCAAAACGTTTAATTTATAAAATTAATTATGCAAGCGATTTAAAAAAAAATTACACCAATTCTAAAACAATTACGTAAATGTAACGGAGGCAATGTTACAATATGCTAACAAAGATGAAAGGTTATAGTATATTTTCGGTATCACTAAGTCAAATATATTTATAAAATGTACAGGAAATGTTTACAACAAATATAAATAATAGCTAAAGATTTTTTTTTCCAGTCAACTAGCTGCTAAACTAAAAATAAAACATTTCTGTTTGTTTATAAAGGCTAATAATGCTTTTTGTATGTAAATATCACGCACATTTTTTAAAATGGACTTTTTATGCCGCGACTTTCGTGCAGTAGCGTAACGTCGCAACATCACATATTGCTAAACCAATTCCTTAAAATTTTAAAAAAAATCAGATTTTATTTATTTTTTGTTTAATGCCCCCATCCGAATAAAAGAAGATTATTTTTGTACGTTTTGTCTGTTGGTCGGTTTGTCCATCACGATTAGATTAACAAATAACACTAGAGGCTCTTCTAACTCTTAGATTTTATTTCCATGCTTAAACATTGCAAGAAACACATGATCTTTAATATATTGTTCCGGTTTTTTAATATAAATAGCATATAAATGCTAAAAATATCTATATTGATTTATATTTCATTAACTAGAAATTTGTTCCGGATATTGTTTTATAGAAAATAAATTATGTCAAATGATTGTTTGAAATCGCATAATTGACTAATATTACACTTATATTCTTTGACACTACGTCACTATAGTTTATTTATCAATATCAATTGTTCCGAATTTTTAACTTAAAACAAATTTATGTCAAATAATTTATTTTTTTTCAAAAATATCGACAATAGGTTATTCAGGATTTTAAAATAAGAAAGTAAATTACTAGAAACGATTATTGAAAATCACTTTTTAGACTTATTTTACAATTAATTTTCTTGCCGAAACATAATAAAAGTTGTTTAATTGGTAAAGAATGTTCCGGATTTTGTTTCGAAAAAGAAATCGACCTACATTACCTTAATTATCTTACAAATCGTCGCCAAAAATGATCCGAATTTTATATGAAAAATCTAATAACACCAATAAATGTTCGAAATCCCTCTTCTAATAAATAAAACACAAAATTTTCTCATTTACGAAAATTGGTTGTTCCGGATTTTTTATGAAAAATAGTGTAACTCTATTTATGTAAAATGGCACTTCTCTCTTACACTACATTTAACTTTCTAGCTAAAACGTTAGAAAATCTAATTATCGTTAATATTATGCTCCGATTTTTAAGGAAAACAACTTCCTAACACCAAAGTATGGTTTGAAAAAAATCTCCATAAGGCTATGGTACATCTAATTTTCATAACAGACCTTGACACAAATTTAATTATCGGCATTTGATTAATCTGGAATTCTTATTTTCTCTCACTAAAAATATATAAACATCCGGAACAATCTATTATAAAAACTTAAAACTAATGCGATGTTTCGGAAGGGAAATTAAATTCTAATCAGATTTTCAATAGCTTTTAGTCTTTTTTTTTCTCTCGCAATTAACATGACGGACAGACAGACTGACAGACAAAACAAAACAAAGCGTCATTAATCCTTTTAATATATAATTATAATAATATATATTGTCTAACTAGCCCATGAAATGAAATGCTAAAAGAACAAACTCGGTGCACCAATGTCTATGATCCCTCGAGAAGCTGATCGTATAGAAGACATTTTTTAGTCTAACTAGGCCGTGTGACGTAGTGGATTTTTTTCCTTGGACGTCATATGGAATAAATTCTTTAAATGCTAAAACAACTCGGTATTGTAATGTTTATTAAACCTCATAATGTGACTCGCATTTTAAAAAGACATAATAGCTAGATTTAGATCTAATCTAGATTTTTTACACTAGATCTAGATTTTTTTTTTCGTACACTAGAGTTAGATTTTTAAAACTAGATTTAGATTTAAGTTCTAATTAAAATCATTATAGAATCTAGATCTAGAATTTCTTGGTCTAGTTTAGAATGTTTGTTGTTTTACATGTTTCGTATGTTCCTTCAGAGTTTGTAGTCCAAACCTCCTGTAGTACGACGGGGGATGGGAGCGGGCAGGGTTTGAACCTGGGACCATCGATGAATCCAAACGACAGTCCAGCGCGCAAACCGCACTACCAGACAGCCATGATTTAGACTAGATCAAGATCTATAATTTTAATTTCTAGGCTTAAAGTGTAGATTTTTATTTCTATCGTCTAGATTGTCAATATTGCAATGTTATAAAATACTAAAACTAATCTACTATTTAAATATTTCATATAGCTATTAGTTTATTTATTATCTAGTGTTTTTTTTTAAATAAAAATCTTATCTAAATTACATCTACATTATACCAAATATATATTTTAGATCTAGATCTAGTAGATATAGATATTGAGAGTGCTAAATTAGTAGTTTAATTTAGGTAGATCTACATCCTCATTCTAGTTCCATTTAAATGAAAATGCTCAATACCAAAATATTATTTAAAATCGCTCTTCTGACATATTGTACATATCCGGTAGTTGTCATTCCGTTGTCATTCCATCTTATATGCTGAGCTTGTGGAAGGAGTCAGACCCAAGGGCCACCCAAGACTAACATATAGTGATGTCTGCAAGCGACACATGAGAGCCACAGGCATCAGCGAAAGTATGTGGGAAAACATAGCTAAAGACCGGAGTGCATGGAGACAGACTGTGCGTGCTGGGACAACCCTTGCTGAGAATAAAAGAATTAAAGCGGCCTTAAGAGGGGAAAAAAGAAAGCTGCCCTGTCCGCTAGCCCTAAATCAGAGGCATACACATGTACGAATTGTGGCAAAGTCTGCCGTTCTAGAATTGGTTTGATTAGCCACACCAGATTCTGCCCCGTCTCAAGATTAAGCCAAAACCAGTGACTCATTTTGGCGCATCCATTGCCTTTCGAGACAAAAGGAGCCATATATACCTCAAACCGAACATTGAACCCAGTAAGGAAGAATTGTGTTTCTAGCAACTTAACACTACAGAACTCGGCGACTGTCATTTTGTAATGTGTAGGTATATTATCAATAGTAGGCTAGAGTTTGTAACCAGTTTGTCATTAGATTAAGAGCAATGCCTGGTCGTGCGGTTAGCGCGCAGGACTGATTATCTCTACGGTCTCGGTTTCATACCCTGCTCGATGCCATCCTCCGTCGACCAGCGAATATGCGGATCCGACAGGGATCCGTCTCCCACGGGGGCCGCCGCTGAGTTTGTGTGGTAACACAAACTCTCTTTGTAATCTTGTTAGTTGTAAAGTCAGGAATCTCTCATTTTTACTTGAAAGGATAGGAATTTATTCTTTTAGTTATTACGAACTGTTGAATTTAAAAAGGGGAATTCTTTTTACTTGTAAGGACATTGAAGTCTTCTTTTTACTTGTAATGACATTGAAGTCTTCTTTTTACTTGTAAGGACATTGAAGTCTTCTTTTTACTTGTAAGGAAATTGAAGTCTTCTTTTTACTTGTAATGACATTGAAGTCTTCTTTTTACTTGTAATGACATTGAAGTCTTCTTTTTACTTGTAAGGACATTGAAGTCTTCTTTTTACTTGTAAGGACATTGAAGTCTTCTTTTTACTTTTAAGGACATTGAAGTCTTCTTTTTACTTGTAAGGACATTGAAGTCTTCTTTTTACTTGCAATGACATTGAAGTCTTCTTTTTACTTGTAATGACATTGAAGTCTTCTTTTTAGTTGTAAGGACATTGAAGTCTTCTTTTTACTTGTAATGACATTGAAGTCTTCTTTTTACTTGTAAGGACATTGAAGTCTTCTTTTTACTTGTAATGACATTGAAGTCTTCTTTTTACTTTTACGGACATTGAAGTCTTCTTTTTACTTGTAAGGACATTGAAGTCTTCTTTTTACTTGTAAGGACATTGAAGTCTTCTTTTTACTTGTAAGGACATTGAAGTCTTCTTTTTACTTGTAAGGACATTGAAGTCTTCTTTTTACTTTTAAGGACATTGAAGTCTTCTTTTTACTTTTAAGGACATTGAAGTCTTCTTTTTACTTGCAATGACATTGAAGTCTTCTTTTTACTTGCAATGACATTGAAGTCTTCTTTTTACTTGTAAGGACATTGAAGTCTTCTTTTTACTTGTAATGACATTGAAGTCTTCTTTTTACTTGTAAGGACATTGAAGTCTTCTTTTTACTTGTAATGACATTGAAGTCTTCTTTTTACTTGTAAGGACATTGAAGTCTTCTTTTTACTTGTAAGGACATTGAAGTCTTCTTTTTACTTTTAAGGACATTGAAGTCTTCTTTTTACTTGTAATGACATTGAAGTCTTCTTTTTACTTGCAATGACATTGAAGTCTTCTTTGTACTTGTAAGGACATTGAAGTCTTCTTTTTACTTTTAAGGACATTGAAGTCTTCTTTTTACTTGTAATGACATTGAAGTCTTCTTTTTACTTGCAATGACATTGAAGTCTTCTTTTTACTTGTAAGGACATTGAAGTCTTCTTTTTACTTGTAATGACATTGAAGTCTTCTTTTTACTTTTAAGGACATTGAAGTCTTCTTTTTACTTTTAAGGACATTGAAGTCTTCTTTTTACTTGTAATGACATTGAAGTCTTCTTTTTACTTGCAATGACATTGAAGTCTTCTTTTTACTTGTAAGGACATTGAAGTCTTCTTTTTACTTTTAAGGACATTGAAGTCTTCTTTTTACTTGTAATGACATTGAAGTCTTCTTTTTACTTGCAATGACATTGAAGTCTTCTTTTTACTTGTAAGGACATTGAAGTCTTCTTTTTACTTGTAAGGACATTGAAGTCTTCTTTTTACTTGTAAGGACATTGAAGTCTTCTTTTTACTTGTAAGGACATTGAAGTCTTCTTTTTACTTGTAATGACATTGAAGTCTTCTTTTTACTTGTAAGGACATTGAAGTCTTCTTTTTACTTGCAATGACATTGAAGTCTTCTTTTTACTTGTAAGGACATTGAAGTCTTCTTTTTACTTGTAATGACATTGAAGTCTTCTTTATACTTGTAAGGACATTGAAGTCTTCTTTTTACTTGTAATGACATTGAAGTCTTCTTTTTACTTGTAAGGACATTGAAGTCTTCTTTTTACTTGTAATGACATTGAAGTCTTCTTTTTACTTGTAAGGACATTGAAGTCTTCTTTTTACTTGTAAGGACTAAGATTTCTTCTTTTGGTTTTGAAGGACAATATCAACTATGCAAAATAAACATCTATATTTATACATATATAATGGCCATGAATAAGTAATACTTAAGTATTATTGCGTTACAATGAGTAAATAGCAATAGAATGTTATAACATAACCAGGCCCAATATTTTCTCTTCGCCTGCTTGAAAGAAAGCAGCTGTCATCTTTAGAAAAAATATTTGGAAGAGGACCATTTAAAAAAAAAAGATTAATATTATTTACTTTTTCTAAGTTTTGACTGTAAAGACTCAAGTAAATTACACAAGGCCCAAGCGTAGAGATCAATACAGATGTGTATTAAATTTGTTTTCATAATTGTGCTCTTTGAGAACATTTTATTTGTGGGTAGCAAGATCACTTAAGACATGAAAAAAAAGTTTCATTTATGCTACTAAGGAGACAACTAGGTATAGAAAACAGTAGACAGCCAATGAGGTGTCTTGATTTTAGACCATTAAACAAAATTGCTCACTTGGTCTCTATCTCATACCCAACTCAGCAAATCGTATGTAACACTTCACTGAAGCAAAGTACTTGACTAAACTTAATCTTTTTTTTTACAACCAAATACCAGCATTTAGACTTTTCCAATTCAACTATATGCAATTTGGATTAGTCAGTGCTATTAGTACTTTGACAAAAGGTCATTCATCGACTGTTTGGACAGATACAGGGTACACTCGCCTACATTATCACGGTTAAAGATATCACTGTTGAAGAGCTTGAGGTATCTACTGATAAGGAGTTATTTGTTGTATTGCATCGCCTTAGAGCCAAAAGATTAAGAAAGAGTGCAATATGTCATATGGCTAGGAAGACCCGGATGTGATCTACATATTTGGCAACAAGGTACGCAGATGAATACATTGACTGCCGATAGCTGCGTCAGCCAAGAGAAAGAAAAAGAAAGCTTCCCTGTCAGATAGCCCGAGAAAAGATGAATATACATGCACGAACTGTGGCAAACTCTGCCGTTCGAGAATTGGCTTGATCAGTCACTCCAGATTCTGCCCCATCTCAAGACGTAACCAAAGCCAGTGACTCATCTGGGAGCATCCATTGTCTTTCGAGACAGAAGAAGCCTTATCCATATCTTTCAGCCGCCAGCGTCTGTCTTGTGCAGTACCTTTGCTTTTGGGAATTAAATGTATATTATGCCCTATTGCCTTTGTAAGAGTTCTCCAGCAGTCATTAGCTAAGGTGTTTTCTATGCATTTGAGGGCCAGATGAAGCCTGATTTGGTCTTTAATATTTTAAACTTTGAATTCACCATACGTTACTTAGTTAAATAATGTGAAAGTTATGTTTAGTTGTTTTTTTTTAAATTCTATTGTTAATAGTGCTACAACTAGTGGAGCAAAAGGGCGCCTAAATAGTGGAGCAAAAAAGGAGCCTAAATTTTGTAGTATAAGGGCTCCTAACTAATGGAACAAAAGGGCGCCTAAATATTGGAGCAAAAAAGGAGCCTAAATTTTGTAGTATAAGGGCATCTAACTAATGGAACAAAAGGGCGCCTAAATATTGGAGCAGAATGGCATCTAACTATTAGAGCATAAGAGTGCTTAACTACTAGTGGAGCATTGCGACACTCTAAATATTGTATCAGCGCCCAACTAGTGGAGCATTACGACACCCTAACTATTGTATCCAATCAGCGCCCAACTAGTAGAGCATTACGACACCCTAACTATTGTATCCAATCAGCGCCCAACTAGTGGAGCATTACGACACCTAACTATTGTATCCAATCAGCGCCCAACTAGTGGAGCATTTCGACACCCTAACTATTGTATCCAATCAGCGCCCAACTAGTGGAGCATTACGACACCCTAACTATTGTATCCAATCAGCGCCCAACTAGTGGAGCGTTACGACACCCTAACTATTGTATCCAATCAGCGCCCAACTAGTGGAGCATTACGACACCCTAACTATTGTATCCAATCAGCGCCCAACTAGTGGACCATAAGAACTCGATATAAACTTTGGGCTCTACTTGTTACAGTCTAAGGACTACATTGCAGATCATGCAAAAGTAAAATTCTCGTGTCCCACTCTGACATTTTGCTTTGTAATCACCCACCTTCTAATAGCAATCTAAAACGTTTTTCTTTATCTAGACGCAGAACCCCACAATAATTAAAGCAAATGCCGAAAACAAAGTGCGAGAAACCCCACCCGAAATTTCGACATAATTTCTCTCAATTCAACTCAAGAGTGACATTCCAGCGACTTTGCGGGGAGGTTTCTTGTACTTCCTGATTGCTCCAGGACATAAGACACAAATTTATATATACCTGTTATATAGCTATCGGGGTCAGAGGTTATCTCTGAAATGAATTTGTACAGACGTTTATTCAATCTTCTTCCTTTTAAATAACATAATAAAACAAGTTGAACACTTGGTAGTCCCACCCTGATAACATTCTCAGACCTACATTTTTTTTTGTCACCTGAAGCCTCCAAAAAATTTGTTTGAATTTGATAAATAATTTGAAGAGGTCGAACCCAAGCTATGTTTGTACGAGTTTGTATGTCACTACACGGATATGTAAAAACACAAACATGTACAATTAGTTGACTGAACTTCGGATGAAAATAAAAACTTGACTTGTTTTTTTTTTTATCATCTATTTCAAAGCAAAAACAACAACAAAAAACTACAAGGTTTATCTATAAGATATTGCAGTTTGCCTTCAATCCGTACACCAGGATTTACAACTCCCCACTACATGGCCGACCTGCTTCTCTAAATTTCGACACTACCTTCACAGCCTCACACAATAAATGGCAACGCTATAGCTCACTGGTAACACTGCAATGGTTATCTAGTCACATGGGTGTCATAGGCAAAACAGATGCAGACCCTTGAGACGCCAGTGAGAGACGTCAACGATTCCTGACCAACGTCTTCCCATGGTGCCACCGCTACAGGATGTAAGAGGAATTCTGGTCTCATAGTCTTTTTGGCAATCCAAGACTTGCTGATACTGTTTCGAACGCATGAAAGTCATTGGCTCTTAAATTACATGGTGACACGCACATTTCATTAAAGTTTCCTCTTCACTTGATGGTGCAGACGATATAAAGGTCATCTGTTTCAATGGCCAACTGTTAACGATGGTGTCATGTCGCCAGCACAACGACCAACGGTATTGACTTTTCCCAACTAAATTCAGGTATCATTAGGTACCCATTAGAGTCGAAACTCAAAATCATAATCGTCACCGAGATTCGAACCCGAAACTCCTCGGTTCGAGATCGAAGATCTTTGTCATTCAGCCACCAGGCCTCTTTATCATATCAGGACAATAATAATGGAACCACTGTTCATTAATTTATTGGGCAATGGTATGTGTGCGGCTGTATGTGTAGGCTCCCCCTTTCTCCTCCCCTATTCTCAGAGGACAAGGTACTTGACCTTAAGCCTTCTTTGAGGTCTAGGCAGTCATTCAGTTCATTTTTTATTATTGACTCAATCTGGGCCAAACATTGATAGATATATATTGCCTTCTTATCTGTCCACAGAGACGTACTTACGTCACCAGACAGAACTTGATGGGCAGCTTTCACAGCGGCACTCCACTATGTCAATAAACAGAGATATCCCAGACAGTCGCAGAGACATGGAAACTAGATATAGTTCTACAATACCACTAGACTATTTGTTATACCCTATTTTTTTGTCAGGGTTTTTTTGTTCTAAAGATTATCCTCGTGGGTTTTTAATTAAATTGTATGTGTAGAGTCCGGGGAGAGGAAGGGTGATACATTGACATTTTTTTTGACTACGTTCAATTTCAATAATTACGCTTGGGTTGTTTTTATTCTGTGGTGTGTGATTTATTTGTATTCCAGCTCTTCTGTTCACCTTCACCGATTCACTAACCCAGTTGGACCGTTGTGGGCACCTCATATGATCTGTTAACTTTCTCTCTCCATTCTTTGCTGTCTTTTGCCAGAACTAGAATCTTTTTCATTGATAGGCCTGTCCCTTCCTTGATGGTGTCTTCCCATCGCTTCTTTTATCTGCCTCTTCTTCCTTTCCCTGGAACTGTTCCCTGCAGGAAGGTCTTTGAGAGCCCTGTGGATCTTTTGATATGGCCGGTTTTTTTTAATTACAATAAGTGTTGAAGAAGACAAATCCTTTTGCCATCTGTCATCAGTCAGTTGTCCCGACGTCTGCTTCAAGTTGATGAACACCAACTGTTTCCTCGACCAGTCTCTGTCCCCCCCCCAACACACACACATCCCTCTTTACTTGGTGATGTCTTTAAGGTCTCAGAATAGGTCCGTCGACGCTTTCTTCGCTTTGATTTTAATATCTTGCGTAATACTGAACAAAAACACGAAGGTCAATGCATACCTTAAGGACTTCAATGTATAAGTTATTAATACTTATTTAAAAAAAAAAAGCAATACCTTCCAAGTAAATGATTAAAAAGTACTCTAAAGAAAGACAAAGCTTCTATTGAGGGAAATTGCGTCAATTATTTTGAATCAATCGTGTAATTCATCTGTAATAGATCTAGACTAATATTAATACTTCTGTTCGATTGCAAATATTTTAAAATTCCATTATTCATGGACATTGGATTGGTGGGTACATGCGGCTCTCTAAATCGCCTCTAACGATTTCCCTAGAAAGTTGATGTGTATCTTTAGGAAAAAGAATTACTAGCTATTTCGCCACACTGTGAAAACTCTTGTTTGACCGTTTTAATTTCTGTTGAGTAAAAAAAATATTTTAATTTGGTTAAAGGATTAGAAAACCAATATATCTGTAACAGATTACGTCTTCTGGTATTTCCGCATGAAGCTAGTATTCAATAAAAGGGTTAAATAATTGTTCAGGAACATTTTTTGCACTATCTTGATCTATAGGCCTATGAAAAGAATTGTATATACTCTGACTTGAGTAGATTTATAAACACGCTTAACCAGGATATTTTTCGTGGAGAAGGGAATTGGGGCGGGGTAGAAAATTATCAATTTTTTTGTGGGATGGGGAGATAGGGGCGGAGTAAAAAATATGTTCCATTTTTGTTTAAATCTATCATTCATTAATTATTAAGAGTAAAATATTCCCTATTAGCGAAACAGTCATCAGCGTCACGAAGAAGGAATTGTTTTTTATTTAAAAAAAAAACATTTACAAAATATTTGACTTGTTATTGATTGTTTGTTTTTTAGTAGTCGTGCGCAAAGGTTGTAGTGCAGTAGCAAGGGCGTATTTGGGAGCAGTAGCAAGGGCATATTTGGGAGCAGTAGCAAGGGCATATTTGGGAGCAGTAGCAAGGGCGTATTTGGGAGCAGTAGCAAGGGCATATTTGGAAGCAGTAGCAAGGGCATATTTGGAAGCAGTAGCAAGGGCATATTTGGGAGCAGTAGCAAGGGCATATTTGGGAGCAGTAGCAAGGGCATATTTGGGAGCAGTAGCAAGGGCATATTTGGGAGCAGTAGCAAGGGCGTATTTGGGAGCAGTAGCAAGGGCATATTTGGGAGCGGTAGCAAGGGCGTATTTGGGAGCAGTAGCAAGGCATATTTGGGAGCAGTAGCAAGGGCATATTTGGGAGCAGTAGCAAGGGCATATTTGGGAGCAGTAGCAAGGGCACATTTGGGAGCAGTAGCAAGGGCATATTTGGGAGCAGTAGCAAGGGCGTATTTGGGAGCAGTAGCAAGGGCATATTTGGGAGCGGTAGCAAGGGCGTATTTGGGAGCAGTAGCAAGGCATATTTGGGAGATGTAGCAAGGGCATATTTGGAGCAGTAGCAAGGGCATATTTGGGAGCAGTAGCAAGGGCATATTTGGGAGCAGTAGCAAGGGCATATTTGGGAGCAGTAGCAAGGGCGTATTTGGGAGCAGTAGCAAGGGCATATTTGGGAGCGGTAGCAAGGGCGTATTTGGGAGCAGTAGCAAGGGCATATTTGGGAGCAGTAGGAAGGGCATATTTGGGAGCAGTAGCAAGGGCATATTTGGGAGCAGCAGCAAGGGCAAATTTGGGAGCAGTAGCAAGGGCGTATGTGCGTAAATGAAAACACCCTTTACAGTGCAAAGAATTGCAAGCCTATAATAAATCGAACATGAACTACAGATTTGCGTATTCTAGTTACAATAATAGCATATCTTTACAATTGTATTTCAGTGGAAGCACTATTTGTAAAGTTACTACACTTTATAATAGTCCAATGATAGGCCTTTAGATCTAGACTTAGAAGACGATGCGCAAAATTTTATTGAACATTAATTTATTAAACTCTTGAATCAATAATGCATGGGCGCTCTCAGGCTGTACCCCCCCCCCCCCCCGGATTCTGACTAAATCCAGATCTACGTAATAAAAACAAAACAGATCTGAAAGATGTTTTTCATTATAAAATTTTAAAAAAATTGACTTTATTGTGGCTACTCAGAATTCCGCTCTCATTTTGTAAGTGTACACCACATGGGTCTACAACAAGATTTCATCTTTCTTTACAAAGCTTATATCAACTCTTTTTGTCTGTCTGTCTGGCACAAAGTTTGTAGACATTATCTCTACCACACCCAATCTTGGATCAAGCTGAAATTTTGCACAATTATTTCTTTAACCTGACAAAACAAGAATCAATTAAAAAAAAAAAATTGGTTATCTAACTATTGATAAGTTGAATTAGTCCCCTCTATACTTTGCTTTAAAGTTTGAAGTAACAATAGATAGCTATAAAAAAAAACTCTTCTATTTTCATAAGCACTTTCTGGTATAGTGGTTAGTAGATTGAATTGACGAGGCTAGAGCCCTCGAGTTCGCATTCAGGTTGTTTAACTTTTTTTTTTTTTTAAATTAATGCAGTTAATTCTTTCTCACCCCACCACTTTTCCACTTAGTCCTGACAAGGGATAGGATCAAAGCTTTCAAAAAAGCTAAAATCATGACATTGCGCTAAACAAAAACAGTTTGTAAAAATATTTTTAATGGCATAAATCTATTACAAATTTAATTACATGACTGATCCAAGCTAATAATTACAACTATGCTTAATATAAGGTTTTTTTTAAAGTATTTTTTGGGCGGGGGTGCTCACTACCAAAACCATAGTTACCAACTGCTTAGTAAACTATCCTATCTAGATATTTATCCAATGATAAAAGTGATATAGCAGCTATAGCTTAGTTGTACCTGCATATTCAACACTACTATAAATAGCTAGAACATAAAATCAATATAAAAGTAGTCCCTTGTTTATATTCTGCTATACCGTGGCACTAGGGTACAGCGCCTTTGTTATACCATAGTTACGTAGTCTAGATTCCAAGAATAGAAAACGAAAGTAAGCTTTACTACTCAGGTTTAACTCATTCATAAAAAACGTATCGGTGATCAATACTATTGACTAAAGTTCTAAACCACAACTTAAAAGGTTAGGTTTCACTGTTAGGATTTATGATCCCCAGCGCAAACTATTTTATGCTGAAGTGTGTGCATACCAACGATCTCTAGAAAGTGTTGACATTGGCTCGATGGTCTCTCTCGGCTTTTTTTGGTCTGGAAGATAAGTTTGAAATCTTCTTGCTCTTACAATGCAGCAGTTGAAGCAAAGCGATACATTACAAAATACTGACACGCCTTTCTTTTTGGAACAATGTTATCACTCTACAAATAAACTTCGATCTATTTGACTTGATTAGAGAACAAACATTCTTGTAGCCATGATCAGTTGATGGTCGTCCTAAGTCATTTCACAAGTGACTGAATTATTAAAACATGGCGGTTGATAGATAGTTGTAGATCAGGGAGTAGTTTTTCGACACAAATGTAAAATGAAAGACTGGGGATAGCAGAATAGAAAAGACACAAATTGAAAGAAACTAGGAGAATGGACTATAGATAAGACATGAAGAGACATAGCAGAATAGACAAGTCACAATTCTACAATATAATAGCAGAATAGACAAGTCACAATTCTACAATATAATAGCAGAATAGACAAGTCACAATTCTACAATATAATAGCAGAATAGACAAGTCACAATTCTACAATATAATAGCAGAATAGACAAGTCACAATTCTACAATATAATAGCAGAATAGACAAGTCACAATTCTACAATATAATAGCAGAATAGACAAGTCACAATTCTACAATATAATAGCAGAATAGACAAGTCACAATTCTACAATATAATAGCAGAATAGACAAGTCACAATTCTACAATATAATAGAAGAATAGACAAGTCACAATTCTACAATATAATAGAAGAATAGACAAGTCACAATTCTACAATATAATAGAAGAATAGACAACAGTGGCTTAACTTGGTGGTCCGGCGGGGGGGGGGAGTTGACCTCTTTAAGCGCCCCTGCATTTTGACATTTGACATCATGACATGAGATAATAACGTCATATTTAATATTTTATTCAAAAACAAATTTCGGACACTCATTCGGGGACCCTCTCAAGTGGGGGCCGGGGGGGGGGTAAATTTGGACCCCCTATCCCCAACCTAGCTACGCCACTGATAGACAAGTCATAAGTCTACAATGTAATAGCAGATAGACAAGCCATGATTTTACAATAAAATAACAAAATAGACAAGTCACAATTCTACAATATAAAATATATTTTATCTTAAATTTTGTTTGTTAGTATTCTTTTTGCATTTTGTACACGTCGACTTCATGTTTTTCAAACATTTTCACACAGAGTATTATGGGAATCCAAACCTTTTTTAGGTTTTATTATTTGAAATATTTAGGTGGATCTTAATACTATTTAGATTTACAGATAATGCACTTGTTGTTTAACTTTACTCTGGGTGCTCCCTATTTTGCTAACCAAATTAAATACTCAAAATTATTTAAGGATAAGCAGATTTATTATTCCATAAGCTAAGAACATTTGCATAAGAACTCTATAATATGACTATAGAGTGTGGAAATGTTTGCCTGAATTAACCAGAGAGACTAATGACTTTGACAAGTTTAAACGTCTAATTAACAAAAAGGAAAAAAAAAATTAAACAGGATACGCAATGGTCGTTTTACTCTCTTTTGGAAGAAACATCTTTAAATAGCGTATAAAAGATTGTTTAATGTTACAATTAATACAGTAATTTCAGATATTTCTGCAGCTCAAGTTAATAGTAATCTATTCTGACCACTAAGTATTTACCCATCTACCAAGGAGAGTAACTCGTTCCTACGCTCTACATTTCCCTCCGCGCCACAGAATGAGACTTTATGGAAGTTAGACTTTCCTAGTTCTGGTTTGTCTTACTATTAGCGCCCCATATTCTGTAACTGCCCAGTTTGTATTCAGTGATCTTCCAAGGAGTACCCCCCCCCAGCTGTTGTAACGTTGTCCCTTTATTTCAAAAATTTAAAAGAGGAAAAACCAAGGTAGCCTCAGTTCCACTAACCCTCTGTCTACTTTGACCTAGTCTGCAACAGATGGTGCACTGTGTGAACCCCCGCCGTGCGGCGCCCTTTGCAACCCACCCACTGGCGGCACTTAAATTTAAAAAACAAACAAAATAGAAACAAAAAGAGGTTGAAAGAGGGGGGGGGACATAAAGATTACAATGACTTCATTGATAAGAAGATAAAGTTTTGTATTTCTGATGTCTAGCGATGGTAAAGTCTGATACATGTCTGTGTGTGTGTGCAGGGGGGGGGGAGATCACATTGGTGGTAACACCTGGCCTGGACCTATCACCTAAAAGCAGACATAGAGCATTAAAGTTACAATGACACGCACTAGAGGTTATACGTAATGCCTTTGTTCTAGCTGTTAAATAGGTCACACCGCTTCCATATACCCATGGATTCATTTAGTGTTCGGTTTAAGTTTGTAGCTTTTTTATCCCCTGTTTGAAGTACGTAATAACAACAAGTAAAACAAGCAGACGTGACATCCTCCGTACAGAATGCGTGACGAATTCATTTTGTTTAGGGATTTGGTCAAATGTGTAAACTGTAAGAGTCAGGCAGAACGTATTAACCTTGTTCTAATGAATAGTATTGTATGATCGTTGCACGAGCTGCTGACTAAAGGGAGGATACTACGGGTGTAAACAAAATGTTGACCTTTGGGAAAAACTAGATCGTAAATTTTGACTCACTGGCCATGAGACTCCAGTTACTCATTCAGTTGCAGGTCTATAGTTCTGAGGCTTAAGGTCGATGTATATGCGATATTCATATGTGTAAAAATACGTCAGTGAGGTGTCATTCAAATGTGTGGTGTTATGAATCAGCTACAATAGGGAGGAACATTGGAGGGGGGATGGGGGGGTGAGTACACGAGTCCCAGTTCAAGAAATGTGAGTAAAGCACTTTTATTTTCAATCGACATTTGAAAAAAAAACAACTAACAGCTAAAAAGCTAGTTTCTTGGGTTCCAACTACGAGGCAAAGGCCTCCAAAGGGTTCATCCATTTGGGCACATTTTCCGTAATCTCCGGCGGCCCCACCAATCGGCTAATAGGGAAACGACATAATATAAAGGTCGGTTAAAATATCAATAACAAGTTTTAATTATATAGATATTTTATTGATTCTGTTAACAAGCTGTGATTTCTACAAATAAATTGGACCGCCCCCCCCAACTCGAAAGTTTATGGTGGGGGGGCGGTATTGATGCCATAGCCACCTCCCCATCCCACCAAATCGGCCAACATACTAGAGGGGGGGTGAAATAATCTAAAAAAAAGGTTGAAATATAAATAATTAGTATATATTATTAACATAACTAATAAATTCGCATACAAATTGTGAGATTTCTTTACTAAAATTCGTCCTTCCCCATCCCGAAGGGAAGGGGGGACGATCGCCCCTACCGCCCTCCTCCCCCCGCGATCTTTCAGTGATGGTAAGGAGTCTGTCTCATTTTATTGACATTAACACCGTTGAAACAATCTTGACGTAATTGTAACATATGCTAGGATAAATTCGTGCACATGCTCCTTTGTTCCCCAAGAGTTATTAGAGCATGGAACGGGTTGCCTGAATCAGACGGAATCCCAAACAAACAATGACTTGACAGATTTTAAGTCTCTAATTAACATGCACGACTAGATTAACACATTTTTGCGATTATGACGTAATTATATTCTCTTCTTGTGTAATTAAAAAAGGTAAGATAGGATCGTTGGGGACACCGTAACATATGTTTAAACCCAATGCCTCGTTTCAATGTTGGGGTCACTGATTTCTGTAAAGGAAGTTTTTACTACGGGATTATAGGATTTGTTTTCGCTTGTGGAATAATCTACAGCAGCACAGTTTATTTCTCTTTATATCAACAACTTTTTTCATTAAGTGTTGTTAGAAATGAGACTAATTCAAGTCACTGAATACTATGCACTGTGGGGTTTTAAACTTTCTTCACGCCTATTCAAAACACGATCTCTATGTTTTTAAACATGACATTGAATTATTCCTTTAGGCCACTTTCTCGTCAAAACACGAAGTCTGGGTTTTAAAACTTTGGTCATCTTCTCGTAAAAAAAACATAAACCCTGGGTTTTTAAACTTCGACTACCTTCACGTCAAAACAAGTTTATTGAACGCTGTCCTTCAGAATGTCCTACGATTTACCATGACACAGATAGAAAGTACTGCAGACACTGACACAAACCAGTGGTATCCAGATCTTCGTCTAATGAATAATTCCAATTAATTACATGACAGCGAAAGTTAGGGGGCAAGACCGAGCGTTCACTGGTCTGGGAGTCGTGAATACGTTGGCATACTTTGGGATATAGTAGAGCAAAGTCCATAGTTTAGCGCCAGGCCCTATTCGTCCCGAGGGCCTTGTAAGTTTCCGACACACACGTGTAACTTATCGTATCGCATAAAGCCAGGGGTGGACTGGGCATTCAGGCAAAAGCCCGGTTGACTGATACCCAAATGGGCTGGTAGGTGTGACAAGATGTTTAATTAGTAAATATTGGGCTTGTTTAGTTAGGTCTAGGGGAAATTTTATTAATTTTATCCGGCTCACATATAAGATTTTGTACAGGCACACCGCAACTAACAGTAAGAACAGACCAATTTTATACGTTTATAAATAAAATAATTTAATAAATGAAATTTTTACAAAGATAAATGATCAAATAAAATTATAATTAAGAAATGAACTGAAGGTGCTAATATCTAACATAACTGCTCATCATGGATTGCTAATTGGTGAGTGATTGGAAGAGAAGAATGTCCCTATGTCTGGCTACTTATTTTCTTAGCTGCTAGCCCGTGGGTCGTCTTCTGGCGGTCGAAGGACTGGCACTCAGAAGGATGAGTCATCCGGCTCTGTCTTAGGACGTTGGCTCGGGATAATCTCTATGTTTTAGGCAAGCTGGCTCTAGGGTGAGACCGCTGCCTGTTTAGCAGTAGAGAGGGTTGGTGCTGCCGACTAAATTGTAGTGGGACGATCTCTCAGCTGTGACCTCTAGCTCGTACAGAGCCGCTCAATGCCAGTTTATCTTCTGTAGCGAAGGTTGCTCTAATCAGTCGGCATTAGGCACTAGCTATTGGGCAGTGGACAGTTTGGGCCGGGTACTGGGCAGATGATACTGGGCAGTATAAGGCACTGTGGACACTGGGCAATATGTTAAGGCCAAGGTCAGTAGGCAATGCCTTCTTGCTAACAGGTATATAATTGGGGGGGGTGTATCTGGTGTGGTCTGCTCCGGTTACAGTTTTGGGTGGAGATCTGGTAGTTGTAGCAATCGGGTGTAGCATCCATGTGTAGCAATCGTGTGTAGCAACCAGGCTGGGGATAAGACAGACAATTAGGAACCTCCTAAATGCATTGAGTAGGGATTCCCAAATGCCTTGCAATCATTCAGATGCAGGCATTGGTATCAATCTCAATAAGGCATTTAAGACAATCATGTATAAAATCTTAAAGCATGCGTATAACTCAATAACAAACAAAATACAAGTAAGATAACCACAGTACATGTGTCATCATACAATGTAGGATAATACTAGTCAAGATTCATCCATTAAATTTGAGTACGACGATAAGTAATCAGTTATAGTACAATGGGGAATGAGCATATAATATACTAAAGGATAAGATGAAAATAAAATACTAGGACTCGAGATACAACGATCAGGGTTTTATATAATTAATCAAAATTAAACTCATCCAAGGAACTATAAGTTCACAAGCGTGTGAGACATAATAATATGTATGAGGGATATAATAGAAATGTGAAATTAATAATGGGCTCTGTAAGTTTAGAGCACTGTGATCTAAGTTCTTAGACAGTACTTAGATTCACGAAATGTTATTGTTTACATCAATCACTAAGATACAGGAATGGATGAAACATAACAAATCAAATATGATAACTTCAAACGTAAACAACCATAGCGGCATTATAATGCTATATGAAGATATAACATCGACATAGAATAGCACAATGTACATACATAACAAAGTCATAATGTAATGACGGGGAACGTGGTTGTGTACTAATGTGTACTCACACATTCCTATAAGATAAAATAAGTATAGTAAAATATTTACACTTACCCGTTTGTCCCTAATGAAACCTCACTAATAAACTTCCTAACAGAGGAGACTGAATGAATTCTAGCGGGCCTAACTTAGATTGCTTTGGTCTCTCTCTATATATAGTTGGGGCATTTTGTTTAACGGGTGGGGAAGAAAGCTAGGTGATTTTCTCTCATGTACCGGAGATGTCAGGCGTCAGGTCAGATTTATGGTCAATATTCGTTGCCTACCGTGAGATTAAAGTCTTAAGCGAATATGTATCTGTCCAGCCCGAGTGCAATGCTATTCTTAGAGCGATGCGTATCCTGCGGGGGGGGGGGGGGGGGAGGGGAGAATAGGTGTGAAAAGTTATTAGGCCGCTGCGTGTAGCGCTGGTGCAGCGACTATTGTGTGCTGGTCACCTGCACAGCGGTCAAAATTAAAAGTTAGCCCTAGAGAGGCTAATTAATGTTTTACGTCGAGATTCGTCCCGTGAGAAACAGTGCGAGGGGAGATAAATCAAAAAGAAATTAGCTATGGGTGGACAGGAAGATAATTGTTTTATGTTAAAAAATAAAAGTTTCCTACGATTGGCTGGGAGAAACTCAAATGAATTTTTGTATGCAAGTTTCGTATCGTCACAGTAGGGTAGGGCTACAGAAAGGGCCGCATGGATGCCACTGTGGTTCGTATTAAATTGTTAAAGGTTATATAATATTCTATTGTAAAATGGACTCTTTGTGCGTTGTGTTAAAAAATAATAATCTTTTACAGACTCTAGACTGCAGGCTAATACAGATTTAATGTAACACATTTTCCGATATAATGTAATATCCTACATCCATAGAGTTTACTGCATGCATGCGTACAGTTATCGATACATTATCAAACTTAACATGAGGGCGCGGTGGCTGAGTGGTTAAGCGCTTGGCTTCCGCACCTGGGGTCCTGGGTTCGAATCTCGGTGAATTCTAGGGATTTGAACTTAGGGCACTCCTAAGTCTACCCAACTCTAATGGGTATTTGACCTTAGTTGGGGAAAGTAAAGGCGGTTGGTCGTTGTGCTGGCTACATGACACCCTGCTCGTTAACCGTTCGCCAAAGAAACAGTTGACCTAAACATTATATGCGCTATAGACCACATGGTCTGAAAAGGAAACTTTACTTTTATCAAACTTAACATACTGATTTGATAGGATGCCCATTATAGAATATACAATTTATGGGACGCATTGTATAGAAATGCCAGGGCCGATTTTGACCGGATAGAATCACGTCACTGCTATAGGATAGGGTCTTAGTGGTGAACTTAGTTTTTATTAATAGCCTGATCATTAAGCTTCTCTTTTCCCAATCGCCGTCTCGACCCTCAGGTCCAGATACTGACCCTCCAAACCCAGACACTGACTCTGAGGTCCAGATACTGACCCTCAAAATCCAGATACTGACCCTGAGGTCCAGATAATGACTCTAACTAGAAGTTGGAACTTAAAAGAGTACGTCGTATTTTTTTTGTTGGTTGGTTGGGGGGGGGTCTGGATGGGGTAAAGAGGGGATGGTCACGTGTCTGGTACGAACGACTTCATTACGAGTCTGCGCATGATGTTGAATATGTCATGCCACTTACAAAAAACACACATACACATACATAACGGCACAGACACATAGGTATCACATTGTCGCGTGAAAGAAACATCTACATCGGTTGGAAGGTAAGAAGTTATACTTTACAACCTCTACCTCTCCTGGACCTCCTCCCCCACAAATATCTCCCCCCCCCTCTTTAGTGTACGATCCTCCACTCAATGCCCTCTTATCTTAGTATTCCATTATGATAGAATTATCCCCACGCTGCATCACACTCCAGAATACTGTAATGGCCATCTTTGGTAAGGGATAATTTCAGTACTAAGTAAGGTTCAGAGTTTTTGTATGATCTCTTCCCCCCCCCCCCCCAATCCAAATCTAGTGTTTATTATTTTTATTCACAATGACGAGCATTTCTAAAAATAGTCATTGAAGACGTTTAAATTACGTAACATCACAGGCGCACGCGCCGTGACTCCCCAGTTAAACAAGGGGCAGATAATCGTCTCTGAGGCAACTGCGTCATGCCACAATGACATAGCAGAATTATTTTGTCAGAAGTTAATGGAGCCTATCTAGAGTTGAAATTTCGGTACCGTTTGTTGACATAAGAGACGGTACCTCTTGATACCTCCCCCAACCCTGAAAAAGCCTGTCACTGGTACAGTTGGTAGCTGCATTGCGACAGATAACATTGACTGATACTTAGCCAAACCTTTCACGTTTTTTCGTGTCCTCATTATTTCACTACTAAATTGTGGATATATAGAACCTGATTCTGACCATTAGACAAAATCCTTAAGTGGTCTGGGACTTGCCTCTAGGTGTCGCCAAGTCAGTATGAGAGGTAATCGCAGATTGTAACAGAAGAAACTACTGGGAGAGGGCGCTTTAATTTCATATTATGCTTTGGGTGGGAGTAAGTTCCAGCATACAATCAGCTGCTGGGTTCTCACGCCAAGTTGTTATATAGCAGGAGTTGATCTTCTACTTAAGTTGAAATAAAGGCTGTACATTATGAAAGAGTTTGGTGTGGGCCTTACATAAGGACTAAACACATTTGTTAGAGGGGAAAAAAGGGGATAACTTGCATCAAATCTCAGACATAGCAAAACTCTATTGCTCTGTCTGCTGTAAGTATAGACCATGACTGAAGATTTATTAACGAAATCTTAGATTTACTGGTTAGACTAGCAAGGCTAGAAAACTTTTTGGGTGAAAATATGGAGAGTCTGTTGCACCAAAAGGAGATGCATATTCAAGCTATGCAGGGGAGGAGTCAGCAGTCTCCTATGAGCAATAAAGAACGAGTTGAAATCATCTAGAAGTATTGATTTTGAAAAGATACAGATATGTTTTTTAAGTAACTGCGCGATTTTATTTTTTCGTTGTTTATTTTTTAATGTTCATTTCGGGCCACCAAAGACACTTCGATTAGAGCCTCTAGTTATCTAATGCCGGCCCTGCAGCGAGATAAAAGAGAAAGAGAGAGCGAAATATAGATAGTTAAATATATAGAAATGTCTGTCAGCATGTCTGTCTATATGACATACTAAAATATTTTTCATTTCTATACATTGCTGTATCTTCGTACGCTACCAGGCTTCATATTTTGATCTGAAGACTTAGCTAGACGGGCTATACACCTGTAAACAGTCCGATCTTTTATCAACCAGTTGTCGTCTGATCGCTAGTCATTAACCTCAACGACTTGAATGTTCAACTTACACCTGGAGTGAATACATTTCTACTTTGACAAAATTATTCTAATTAGGCTCAGTTTTGGTCTTCAAACAGTTGTGTGGTGGCTTTTAAAATGAGTTGACAATTGTGTGTGATCATTAAACTGAAAATTATTTTATAATCTGCATTTGAAATCCAAAGAGGTGGTGTTACTAGGGACTTAGTGACATTCCATCCTGGGGAGGGGGGCTAACCTCAACAACTCCCAAGCACTAATGAGTTTCACATGACTGGATACAGAGAATGCCTGCGGTCCACTAAATGATTACGAATAATTTTCTTTTGTTTTCGGAGACCTGTTGCGATCACAGTACAAATGGACGAGGTTATGGAATCGGACACTGGAGAAGTATTTTAAATAGTAACTATCTGTATCAGCTGTTTACCACGAAACGCATGATCTGTTTTTCAAGTTACAACGGACATGGAAATATACCATCCTAAGCCATAGATCCGCTTTTTTAATTTCTTCTTCTTCTTCTTGCTGCTCTTCTAAGCTCATTTGCAGTCTGTGCCCCAAAAATAAAAAATAGCTTGCTGGTATTTTTTTTCACTACCATACAGAGTGTTGCTTATGTTGGGCTGTAGTATTAGTAGGGATTAAGTTATTAAGATGGGGTATTCCTAGTATACATTATTTTAATTTCAAATTTTGAAAGTAAGCACATAATAAAGTAAACAAAAGGTAATATTTCAGTTGAATTGTATTTTCATTGCAATAGCTTACTGACATTGTGCTTTTAAAGCATGAATTGTCCTGATACTGGCCAAACATCTACTTGATTAAAATGTTGACTTATGATAACGTTCCATATTACGTCCTAAGCCAGGCCACTTGCAGGATGACAGGGAGTAGGCAAAGGGCAGGGTTAGAACCCTGAAGCATTGAATCCTGAGCGCAAACCACGCGACTAGTCAGTAATTTTGACGAGGTACTTCCGACTATTTCTGTACCACCAGAAGGAAGTGGGGGTAGTAGGTAGTAAGCAACGTCTTGACCTATCCGTTTCCGCGCCGCAGTTTTGCTGCTAAGTGCTCAGACGATGATTTAAAAAAAAAAAATTATTATACACTAAACATTTATGTTAAAGATAATGAAAGACTCTTTCTAAAATTATAGGCGCTTTATGCGAAACGCACAGGATGATATCGATCAATTTATTTTTAATGCGGATGTTAATATTAAGTTGAAGATAATATATTAAACATTAAATAAACCTTTCTTTTTGTGTGAACTAAAAATAAGTCGATTTGTATAATTATTGTTCTTTTTTTTTTTTTTTTTTTTTGTTAAAAAAAATCCGGGACGAACCAAGGTTGGGTAACAACTTTTAAAAAATATATTGCATCTTTGAACAGTTCGTAAATAGCTATTCACACCCGCAACATTCACTATACTGTAGGCAATGGACAAATGTTCTGACGCCTTCTAAAGGTTGCTTTCTCTTAACCAATTCAACATCTATTTAAAGCTCTGCTTGATCTGGCGCCCCTTATCAAATAGCATGGCAACAGTCTCATAATGATTCAGTCGCCCCATGGGTATTACAACATAGAAGAGCGAGCCTTAGGTCTCATATTTTAGTCTTAATTAATGAACGCATTTAGAAAAAGTAAATGACATTGGACTATGGCCCTTGTAAGTAGGTCTACCGTGCGTTCGGTTTTTGTTTTTAATTATTAGTCAACAATGCCATATATTAAGGAGACAACTGTACCGTATTTGATTAGTGTGTCACTAGGACTTAGGTCGATGACTTCGATATCTGATCAATCCATGGCCATTACACTACTAGAGCCTAGCTTTAAAGCTAACTTCGTTTTTTTTTCACTTCAGGAATGCAGGGGCTGCCAAAGATATCACCCACGCTCTTTAGCTCGCTACATTGAAACTAGATCTCTATTATTGTTTATATTTACAGCTCGTTTGTGTGATTATAAAATAAAAGAACTCGACCTCTGACCCACATTAAGGGCTCGTAACTCTCCGTACCATCACTCTAAGAGAGATAACTATGCTGTAGTATGTAACTATGTAGTAATTTGTGTGTGCCCTTTGTAGATTCGTTATCAATTTAAAAAAAAATACCCAGATAATGTTTTATCAATAGTGTTTTAAAGGGATATCGCACTGTGACACGTGACACTCAAGCGTAACAATAGTGTACCACTTATTGCCCCTGCAGGAAATACAGATTTCCCTTATGGTCAGTACAACATTAAGTGGAGCATAATTTACACTGTACACATTATTCATTGAAATATGTAGTCTTTCGAAAAGTTCCAAACTGGCATACAATAGGACACGGCTATTTGTAAGGTGGTCACGTCTGCGGTGGCATAACGGGAGGAGGACGGGTGGGGCAGCCGCGCCGGAGTGTAAGAGGTTCCAAAATGGGTATCAAAACACCACATAAAAATGATAAAAATATGTCCAAAATGCCTATCACGTAAGGGCACTGACTTTATGCCAAATGCAATCTTTTTTTGTTTTGTTTTGTCAAGCTTAAAGGAGGACGGCCTAGCAGAGGTGCCCCTGGAACGCTATAAAGAACAGTTTTGCCCTCGCTGATACTTGAGGAGACCTGGACTTAGTGCTCCATGCAGTGTTTACATTCTTGCTTCGTCCAAATATCTTGTCTTGCTATTACATGCTGGTCAGATCCTAAAACACAGAGCTTCTGATCAAAGGGTTTCTAGTTGGAATCCTCATGAAGCCATAAGATTGAAAGACGCTAGGGACCTTTAAGGGCGTTCCTTGGTATTTCTAGGTCTAATGGTTTACTTACAATTGTTTTACTTACATTTGTTATACTTGACATTTGTTATACCTGACATTTGTTATAACTGAGATTGTTATACCTGACATTTGTTGTACCTGACCTTGTGGGGTCGGGAGGGGAAAGGACGTTGAAGAAACATTGAGTGTCCCCATGAAGCATTTCTACAAAGCTTGTGTCCACTCACTCTGTCTGTCTGTCTGTCATGTGGAAATTGTAAACACACTTTTCGTATTATTTTGATATCAAAAAGGAAAATACATCCTATTTATTGAGATATATATATTTGTAATTATGGAGTTTTTCCACTTAGATAAGCTTTATTGTTGTTGTTTTTTTAAAAGTATTTTCATATTTTGCTTGTTACCCATAGATCTAATGAACTAGTGTGTTGGGTAGGACATAAGTCCATGAAAATTGGACAATGCATAATTGTTCAGCATCTTTTTTTGTTTTTGCAGTAAGAAAACTTTTTTTTTCTTTTAAGACTAAGACTAAAACTAAGACTAAAACTAATAAGACTAAAACTAAGACTAAAACTAAGACTAAAACTAAGACTAAGACTAAGACTAAGACTAAAACTGCTTTATTGTTTCATATGGAAATTCGTTATGATTTCAAGTTAAAAGCGCGACGGACTCTTGTCCTCTATAAGCTCCCCCTCCCCCCTTTAGAACGACGGACTTGATCTTGAACCCTTTGATGATGACTTCCCACAACCACCTGCTGCACCTGACCACTTGAGAGCAATGACACAGCACTAACAAGATGACATTCCGTCACATTTTTTTTAAAACTTAGATACCTTTAAGATTCACGTGGTCTAATTGTAAATGTTTGTTTGTAAATATCCATTCAAAAAATGGGTCTACTATAGCAAACATGACACCTTCATTGTGCAACCAAGTTGTTTTATTTATTATTATTATCAAAAGCTTTGAGCCAGTGTTTATTATTGTTTTATTTTTAGCCGCGTGACGCACGCTATCCGTAGGCAATCTATTGTTTACAAACAAAGCCGCTAAATATGGTGACAAGGGGAGATGACCCGGAGCTCAGAGTCCTTGTTGCTGAGAGTTCAAAGGGCGAGAATTTACCAGGGTCCATCTCAAGTCCTCGTGACTGGCGCAAGTGTAAACATACAGATGACGAATGCTGTTGATAATGTACATCACCACCATGACATTCCCAACCCACCCATCCGCATTTTTTCCCCTAGATACACTACGTGTGCCACACGCTTTGTTGATTTCCTTGTTTCTGTTGACATCATGATGTCGGAGGGCGCCGAAGTTACAGATAAATTTGTGCGCACGTGTTTTCTTAGAACGTGCAGCACCATCGTACACACAACAGCAACGACAGCATTCACAACAGGTCATCTTACGTCTAGACTTGGCACCATTTATCTATACAGATCCTTAATTGTATATTTTACATGGCTATACCGTGACTGTTTAAAATAATTGATTGTTATGTATATTAGTTCAATATTTATTTGACATAAGACAGAACTTGTCATGATAGAAAGGACATCAAAGTCTACTGACAGCAATTTCAGCTATCTCATAATCTTTACAAAATAATAATAAAAAAATATAAAAATAATTATTATTATTTTAGAATCGAACGAGTATTCATTCTAAGGCACTGACAGGGTCGAGTTTCGTCAAAAAGAAACAATATTCATTGTAGTCCCTTTATCAGTGTCAACTGAAGAATTTTCTTGTGATGTGGCAGGTCTGCAACGTTGTTGTCCTCTGACAGGCAGCGAGAATCTTCTTAAGAATGTTAAGGGCCTTGATGGTATCTGTGGGGTCAGTTGTTATTATCCGCTCGGTTGATATATTAATGGGGTATATTGTTATTTTATATTATTATTGTTATTATTATTATTATTATTAAAGATGACGTAACATTCTTTCTCTGGTACTGCCAGGGCACTTCCAATGGTGGATATCCATTAGGGGAAAACTATTCTTTGTAGCCTAATAAACTGTGTCCACTAAGGAAATTTCTGGTCTGCAACAGTACATCCCTCTGACAGAATCTTTTTTTTTTTAGGGATGTTTAGGTCCAACGGATTTCCTCTTGTTCTCAGCTGCAGAAATTCAATAACGCCTTAATCTCATAGCAAAAAGAATGCATGTCAAAAAAGATTTAAGTAAAAGTGGTTGCTGTCAGAGCGACGAATAACTCTATATAAAAAAAGTAGTAGATCTAATTAATTCCAATAAAGATCTTCGTAAAATATCTTCGTGTAAAGTAAAGCGTCTTGCAGAGTTTTTTTTTTTTTTTTTGTTACACTAAAGTGTAACAGTCGGGAGAATTTCGACAATATAGAAAAAAAAACAAAAAAACAACAAACAAACTAAAAAATATATATATACAGACAAAAAATTACGTTAGCTGAGACGTTTTGAAAAACCCCTCCTCAAAAAGATTTTACTTATATTTTTGCAGACGCCACAATCGAAATCTGTTAAAAGTTTTAAAAGGTCGATATTAGAAATGATCTGTTACTTTAAATATAAATTAATAACAACAATGAAAATACAGCATTTTTTTGGGCTCCTTGAAAATTAAAAAAATATGGTATTTGACCCCACCACTTTTATCATCGTGGGAGGTAATGCCGCACCTGGCATCATGAACCATAGCTACGCCACTGGACATTTCGAACAAACCCATTGTTTTAGATGCACTGGTCTTCAAGACAAGAATTAGTCAATGGTGAATAATAAAAATTAATTAATGGATAAAATTCTGTTCAAAATGAGGATATCCCTGTATTTGTACTAAGATACAATTAATAATTTATATTTTGAGAGTTCAGTAATAGTATTATGAAGGTTCTGAAGCCGCCTGCAACCAGGTGCTCTCTACTATGTTAGTTAAACCACGTTGGTGCCTAAGCTGGTCTTTAAAGCGTTTCCTTGAATTTCTCTGTTACGTCGACCACTTTTCAGCTAACTAAACAAAGACTGCCTTTGGCATACGTTCGTCTCCCAAACGGGATACGTGCCCTGCCCATACTGTCCATACTGGCATTCGCAAGAACATCGCTGTTTGTAGTGTGTCCATGATGGAGAGCAAACATCTTCAGGAAGTTTAAGTTGCTTTCTGTACAGTACTCATAGCTCCTATCCGTATGAGTGGTCCAGAGAGCCACTGCTTGGTAGTAACTAGGCAGACAGAGAGATACAGCTGGAGATCCCTCACTAGGGCCGCGGGGTACACATTGGAGACACAAAAAAAAAAAACGCTGCCAAGGACAGACGTAGACGGCGAAAAGAAAATCTAAATCGACCACCGGCGACAATGGGTATGTCTGCGAGGCAATATATGTAGGTCGCATCTGGGGATGCATATCCACATGAATTACTGCACTCCTCATTAATTTTTCGGACATAAAGACAAGCCTTATATTCTAAAAATTCATACTTGTCAGATGACTATGTTCCTGTTCAGTACACAATTTTAGGGTAATAAAGAATGGGGGGGGGGCAGCATATATATCATTAATAAACAAACGTATAAAGTAGATTATGATTCATCTTATTTTTTAAATTCACGTGATCGTGTTGTTTGTCTTAGAGTCATTAAATAGATACGTAGGACTTCTCATTACTGCGCATTGATGAGACCAACTTATGGTGGTGTGAGAGGCAGAGAGAATCAGTGTCTCCAAGGTCTCTAGATAAAGAGAAAACACAAAAATGTGTCACGGGGGATTGGAGCACATAGGTAAACAAACATATCAGACAAAACAAAAGAGTAGAGGTAACCAACAGAGGAGGGAAGAAACATATCAGACAAAACAAAAGAGTAGAGGTAACCAACAGGGAAGGGTGCAGTAGATCAGGGTTAGCAAATAAAATGTTTAGGAATATGAAGGATGTAAGCAAGGGAGCGAAAGAAAGTTCCGGAAGAAAATCTCATCTGGGAAAGAAAAACAGATATTTGGTTTGGCAAGAGAACATTATTACGTATAAGACTGGTATAGTTCTTCATCGTTAGTTCATTCTCTAGAATTATTCTCTATATTAACATCTAAGGCAAGTTTTAAAAAATCTATATTACTAAGAACTTAATTATAAATTATAGATATAACTTAGTTTGGAAGTATTTTTACTTATAATTATAATTTTGTCACTTGTAGTTGAAGACTATATTAACATTAGATATACACGTGAAAAAATAATAAATTATCCAGTTAATACTTAGAGAAAATAGTGATATAAACTCTAATCCAGTATTTTATAACTAAAACAAATCCAAGTTCCAGTAGACTTATTTAATACTTTCAAATCTAGGCATAGATAAATAGATCCACAATTTCTAAGCTAATCCTAGAACTTTGAAGGCTAGATGTAGTTAATAATAATACTACAAATGGCAATGTCTTTGATTCTGAAGATTATGGATGAGTGCAGTGTTTCACATAGCCACGCAAATCCAAGTGCGACCTACTTATTTTTTCCAATCTGATGCTGACAAATACGTTGTTCACCATGGGTCTTCAGAGCCTGTCTTCTACCAGGACTTTCCTCTGGGACTCAAGTTTGTGTCTTGTGGTATTCGTGATCAAAAATGTCTAGTGGGGACACCACAGGCACCAATATCCCGTCGACCGTTAGAAAGGATTAATCTAAAGGCCAGGCATGGACCGGAGGCTCCTCGCCACAGTAGGCCTACCTGTCTGATGTTTCATTGAATGGCAGCATGCGTTACTACGATTGCATTCTGCCATATACGCGGCGCATAGACTCCGGTCTTGTGGTCACTCGCTACTAGCTAACCATGGAGAATTTCTTCATATTTTGTTACCAGAGTTACCACCACATTGCCTTGCAAGGAACTCTGCCCCAGCTACTGGTCACTGATGACGGCCCTCTGCGAAGA
The DNA here is from genome assembly GCA_036873155.1 of Biomphalaria sudanica. Classification (NCBI taxonomy): domain Eukaryota; kingdom Metazoa; phylum Mollusca; class Gastropoda; family Planorbidae; genus Biomphalaria; species Biomphalaria sudanica. The sequence goes on along the minus strand of JAZGLO010005605.1, from coordinate 338,533 downwards.
ACGGCATGGAAACGGATTTTTTTTGCTTGCCGCGTTTTTTTTTTCCATTGTCATCCAGAGTGAGATTTAAAAACAAAAATCGCCCAAGGTAACCCGACGGAAGCTTAGTTCGGTACCATTCACTGGCTTCTCCGTCTCCACGATTGTTTCCACCTAGGCGCCACCCTTAAGGCACGGGAGCAGGAATCAAGGAACTGACTGCAATTATTTTTAGGAGCAGTTTTACGCTTTTCACAAACACCAATGAAACAAGTCTAAACGTCGAATTGAGACGCTCGAATGAAATCTTTCTTGATATAAGAATTTCTGTTTTTATTTTTCTTCTAAACTTTTTTTATTACTTTATTAAAATGTTTTTATCCAAAATTTGTTCCCACATTTGTCTACAGCTCGTGAACACTTAGTTTAAATGATAAATTATACAGAGATAATTGACATCAGCAGCAACAACAACGACAACAACAATACCATCGGAGTACTAGAACTACATGAATACTGAGCACATCAAGCTGCAGGTTGCCGAATTGTGTCGAGGACTCGCTCGTGCGCCTGTCAAAATTGTGCATGTATGTAAAATATCAGTGCGGAAAAAAGTACAAGTTATGGCTTCCTTCCATTGCGAAGCGACTATTGATCATCTAATGGAAATGACATGAATGCCTGGGCATCAGCTAGGGTTGGAACGATGTCGTAAAGTTGAACTAGTGTAGTGTCCAATTCTATTCTAGCACACTGAATAGAGAAAAAAAGAGAACCCGATTCGACTTTGTACTCTATATAATAGCATCGCTGAGTAGAAGTGTATAAAGTGTGTATGTATATGTTCCGTTATTTCTAAAGGTTTGTTCTTTAAAGTTAAAATGTCTAGTTAATAGAAGCTCTTCGGAGGTTTAAGTTTAGAATAGGTTAAAAACAAAAAAGAGAAGTCCAATTTCACCTTGTCTCGAACAAAACGGGGAAGAAAGTTAACAGAGTTAACGCCCTGATGACCTTTCTGTTATGAATATATTAGTCATTTTCAATGGGCGCGGTAAACTTATAATTCACATTTTTTTTTTTTAAAAGGGGAGAGTATGGGGGAGAGGAGATGGTTTGAAAAAACAACATCGTGTCAAGATATGCTCTCTGCCAGAAGGTATAGGTTTAAATCTATATCCATGTTAAAGTAAATATTCATCTTTCTGTGCCTCCTTTTCCACGCCTCTTTATTTTATTTTCGATTTAAATCTCAAATGATTATTTATCTCCTGTTTCATTAAAACATCGAAAATCTATAGAGGTTCGAACCCAATTCATTCAGGAATAACTCTATATGATTAATAATTCAGATGCCATACATGTCTCAGTCGAAAACACAATTTATTACATTACTCATGAGTCAGGGCCGGCCTTGGGCGATTGGAGGCCATAGGCGAAATGACTAGGGTGGTTCCAAAAGCAAAAATTAAGACCGAAAAATACGTAATGAATTCTAAAACTTCCTGTATCTATATATAAATCAACAAATAAGTTGAATTCATATAATGCCGATAGTACGATTGTGATTCATGGACGATTCATGATCACGTGACTAGAAATAACGTTTCAACATTTCGTCGAAAGGAAGAAGCAGTGGTCTTCCAACATATGTAGTCTAACAAGTAGATCGAAACATTCGCAAATAAAACTTGAATTATAGTAGAGACTTAGATCTAGGCTAGTAGACATAGAGCTCTGCTGTTTGAGATTTGATCGATGTTTGGCAATTTTTTTCTCTAAAAAATAAATTTGAGAAAGAGAGAGAGAGAGACTGACTGATTGACCAAAAGATCTCATCAACTGAAGTAAGGATTCGAATGAATTTTTTAAAAATTTCTTTTTGCAAAGCTTATATCAACTCACTCTGTCTGTCTGGTAAAAAGCTTTAATACGTTATTTCTGCCATAACCTTTCTCGGATCTTATCTTATCTTATCTTATATAATACAGACGTTACTTCAAAAAAGAAGATGATTACGTCCTACGCGTCATGCATTTAGTCATGCATATTAACCAATGACTTAAATTCTGCCAAGTCACTGGTTTTTCTGGCTAGCTCAGGCAACCCATTCCATGCTCTAATAGCACTAGGGAAGAAGGAGTATTTGTACAAATTTGTCCTAGCATATGGGACGAGGAATGTGCCTTTATTTTTGTGTCTTTCAGAGTATTTTATTAAATTTTGTTTTTGTATTTGAAGATTATGGTTCAGTGTTTTATGTATAATTGCTACTTTACTTTTGAGTCTTCTGTCCTGAAGGCTTTCTAAATTTAGTGATTTTACTAATGGTGTTACCCTAGTCAAATGTGAATATTCGTTTGTTATGAATCTCACTGCTCTATTTTGTGTTTGTTCCAGTTTCTTAATGTTTTCTTGAGTTGAGGGGTCCCACACGGTGGATGCATATTCTATTATTGGCCTAACCAAGGTTAAATAACATTTTAGTTTTATGTTCTTATTTGATTTATAGAAATTTCTTTTAATAAACCCTAATGCTTTGTTGGATTTTTTTATAGTTTCATCAATATGTGGATTCCATGACAGTTTTTCATTTATTATAACACCTAGGTATTTTGAGTTTTTAGTCTGTGTTACTGGTTTGCCATGAATAAGATAAGTGGAATTAATTTGTTTAATTTTTTTTGTTACTCTTAACAACTGACATTTTTCTGGGTGGAAAGACATGCTCCAATTTGATTCCCATTTCTGTAATTCATCTAATTCTCTTTGTAAAATATCTGTGTCTTGTTTTGTTTTTATTGTTCTATATATTATGCAATCGTCTGCAAATAATCTGACTTTTGTTCCTGAACTAATGCAATTTGGTAAATCATTTATGTAAATTAAAAATAGTAGTGGACCCAAGACTGTTCCTTGAGGTACACCTGAGTTTACTGTTATTGGTGTTGATTTAGAGCCATTTATTATTACAATTTGTTCTCTCCCTATCAGAAAATCTTTAATCCACTGATGCAGTGGACCGTTAATGCCGAAATATTTTAATTTTTTAAGCAAACTATGGTGGTGAACTTTGTCAAAAGCCTTGGAAAAATCTAGTAAGATAGCATCTATTTGTTCACTATTATCTAAACCTTTTGAGAAATCATCAATTAGTCCTATTAGTTGTGTTTCACATGATCTATATTTCCTAAAGCCATGTTGGTATGGGGTGAGGACATTATGTTTGTCTAAGTGGTTTATGATGTTGCTACATATTATGTGTTCTAGTATTTTACATGTGATGCTGGTAAGTGATACTGGTCTGTAGTTTCCTGGATCAGATTTTTCTCCTTTTTTAAATAGGGGGGTGACATTAGCTTCTTTCCAGTCCTTTGGTACTCTGCCCTGGTTAAGCGATGCCTGAAAGAGTATTTTGAACACTGGGGCTAGCTCATTGCTTAGTTCTTTGAGTAATCTAGCTGGAATACCATCAGGTCCAGACGCTTTATTTGGTTTGGTGTTGGCTAATAGTTTTTTAATTCCATTTTCTTGTACTACTAAATCTTCTATGTTGTCTACTTGGTTCAAATTAAGAAATATGTCTTTGTCTCCTGGGGCTGAGAATGCTGATGCAAAGTATTTGTTTAGGATGTTTGCTTTAGTTTCATTATCATTATGTATTATGTTATGTTCATCTTTTAATGGCGCTATGCCTGTTGTTTCCATTTTCTTAGACTTAATGTATGACCATAGGTTTTTGTTGTTTTCTTTAGATATTACATTGTTTATGTATTCACTCTGCAGCTGTCTGCTTACTTTTTGGGTTAGGTGTTTAATTTTTATATACTTTTTGTAAACTCTTTCTGCCTTGGTTTCTTTAAATTTTCTATATAGGTTTTCCTTCTGTTTACAAAGCTTCTTTAGTCTATTATTAAACCAGCATTTATTTATTTTGTTTGATGTGTATTTAGTTGGTATATGATTTTCTATAATGCTTTTAAGATGGTTTTTAATGAAATTCCAGAGGTCATCGACTGGTTGGTTAATGTCTTTTTCTAATAAGAATGTTTGTTGAAAGTTTAATGCAGCTTGGTGTAGTTGTGTTAGGTTACATTTATTCCAGAGTAAGATTTTTCTTTTGGTTTTTGTATTGGCTACTGCTTTTATCTGACTGTGTACTTTTATGATCTCATGGTCTGATAGACCAGGGATAATATCATAATCAACTACTAATCCAGGTCTGTTGGTTAAGAAGAGATCTAATGTGTTGTTTAATCTAGTTGGCTTTTTAATGATTTGATCTAAACTTAGGTTGTGTAAAGTTTCTATGAAAAGCTCATTTATGTCCTTAAGGTTTTGGTGTTTATCTATGGTTAGTGTTTTCCAATTTATATCAGGTAGGTTGAAGTCACCCATAATCAAAAAAACTGCATTTTTATTTGTTTCTTTAAGTGTAGTAATCTGATTACATAGTTCCTGCATGTATTCTAAACTAGAATTTGGTGGTCTGTAAATGCTGCCTATTATAAGGGATGTTGAGGTGGTATTAATTTTACAAAATGTAGATTCTATGTTTTTTGAGTTAGGTAAGGTAATTTCTTCAGCTATAAGAGTGTTTTTTATTGCTAAAAGAACTCCTCCATGATTATCAGCCCTATCTTTTCTAAAAATTTCATAATTACTATTGAAAATTTCTGCATTATAAATTTCAGGATGTAGCCAAGTTTCTGTTCCTGCAATTATGTCTGGTTTCTCACATTCTAATAAAATTTCTAAGTCTGCTGTTTTGTTCCTAATACTTTGAAAATTTATTACTAAGGTTTTAAGGTATTTTGGTATTACTTCTTTAGGAGGTTTGTTTAGTGAGGCTGTTGTATTAATTTTAGTAGATTTAGGTTTAACAGGAGTGGATCTGGCTAGTGGTTGGTGAGTTGGTTTTGGGATGGTGTTTAAGATGTTGTATGGGTTAGAAGTGTCCGCATCAAAGGAATCAAACAGTCCTGATGTAAACTGAGGTAACCCACACGGTACACAGTGCCATGATGCATCTTTGTTGCCTAAGGCATAATACACAGGTGTATTCATATGGAGACATGATGCATGGTACCATTCATCGCAGGTGTCACATTGAATGGCTTTCTGTTTCATGGTGCATACTTTTTTGCAGATGTTGCATCTATCTTTAGATCTAGGCCCTGGATTTGACTCTACATCTCCTGCTATTAATATTAACAGTGAAAGGTATTTATTTCTACTGTGTCTGATTGAGAACTTCCATTTGTGATGGGTAATCTTCTTTAATGTTATTGATGTGTATGTTAGGTTATTTTTGAAGTTGCATTGATCTAAAGTGTGATGATTGATTATGACTGTTTCATTTTTAAGTTTAGTGTTGACTGAGGTAGATCTAGTTCTGTGTTCAGCTAGTGTGTATTTAGTAATTATTAGGATAAATAGCCAGAGCAATTTCATGATGACTGTTGTTGATTTTAGTTTTAAAAGTTCTAGTCTAAAATAGTTTAAGGTTAAAAATGCCTAAGATGGCCTAAGCTAAGTCTAAAGTGATAGCTAATTTACAATGACAATCAAATGGTTTATTCAAAATATAGACCTAGACTAGATCCAGATCTAATTCAAGATCTAGATCTAATTGTAGATCAATATATTTATGTGTTTAACTAACTTTAACTAACTATATAGAGTATTACTATTAGTTTATAATTAGTAGTATTTGTAGATGATTAGTAGATCTAAGGCCTTAATTAAAGTCTAAGTCTAAGACTGACTAGATCTAAAATCTAAGAATATAAAAATACCTAAACTAAAAGTTGAAACCATACATAATTATTTCTTGTAATTAACAAAACATGATTCAATAAAAAAAAAACACAATTAGTTAAATAGTCATTGGTAATTAATTATTTTGTTTGTTATCGAACAAAGGAAAGAACTTGTACTTGACTGATGTAGGGGTATTTGTTAAATCATTAACCGTTATAGGTCGCCGCACTAAAGTACATTTGAAACAAACAATACATAACTATACATCTTCTATAGTCATATGCGAAACAGATTGTGCCTGGCCCAGTATGGCTAGGGATAAGAATAATAATTGAAATTAAGATTTTGTATTAGAAAAAAAAATCGTTTAGCTTTACATTTTATTCATACTTTACTAGGTACAAAATCACGGTCAAATTAATCTGACGAGCCATCTACAGTAGATAGCAGTTTTCCAACAAAAAGCCGATAAACATTCAGATCTACCTTTTAGATTTACTATCGACTAGCAAAATGTTGCTTTTGATTTTTTTCTCAGAGATCGAGATAGATTTAGATCTATATCTATGTGCCAGTATATACTAAAGTAAATTAAGTATTTGAACTTTCTGTGTTGGTTAAAGTTCGCCATCTTATTATATTTTTATTAAATGAAAGCTGACAATGACGTTTTTTTTATTCAATCGTTTTCTATATTGAATGACACTCCGAAATGACAATTATGTCTTTTTTATTTTGGAGATTTGTATGATTTTTCAGATGTTAATAATTTCAGGAGATTTTCATGAGTTTTTCGTATATTTAAGGAGATTTCCAGCAGCTCTTGGAAAATCAGAAGTCTGCATGAACCTTTGTAATGATAAGTTAAAATGGTTTAATTTAATAATTTACACCTAAAATTAGTGTGGGGCCTATGAAAGTGCGGGGCCCACTGCGGCCGCATAGGTTGCAGTGGCCTAAGGCCGGCCCTGATAGCTACTATGGTAACCATCACCCAGACCCCCCCCCCTTTTTTTTTTTCTTCTTTATTTCTTTCGTTATGAAACTGAGAAGCCCAAGAAGCCCAGGTTCTGTACCTAAACAATGTTGTTGGTGTGGGCGGGAGAGGGATGGGGGAGAGTAAAAGTGATACTTTCATTTAGGGCCGACAAGTAAGTGTGTGCCTGTGTGCGTTGTGTCCGGGGGGGGGGGGGTTGCGTTATAAAACGGATCGTTCCAATTCAAGTCAAATGTCTATGTCATAGAACATAACGATGCGCATGAGGTTCAAGAGAAAGAGAGAGAGAGAGAGAGAGAGAGAGAGAGAGAGAGAGAGAGTAGGAAGAGAGAGAGAAAGAGAGAGAGAAAGAGTGAGAGATAGAGAAAAAGAGAGAGTGAGAAAGAGAAAAAGAGAGAGTGAGAAAGAGAGAGAGAGAGAGTAAGACAAAGACTAAAGAGAAAGAAAGCGGGTTTCAATTCAGTATAACAGATACTTGATATCACTGTCTAAAAAGCTTATTAGGAGGAGGATCGCTGAAGTGCAGCCTGTTTAAAAGATTTAAAAAAATGGAATGGATGTTTTGTCCAGAATATAAAATATAAATATATAGCCTGGGAACAAATCAACGGGTGTAGCCGGTGTGTAATGCTAGTATAATAAATAATTTACAGAAGTTCATGTGATGTCAGAATGACATTACATGTCACATTAGCGCCATTCCCAGTCATTAGCCTGGACAGACAGGACGCGTGTCATAAATGACGTCATGTGTCAACGCACTGACATATCAGTATGCCGTCATGCCATGTCTTGTTAAAAATTTTGAAGCAATGACTCGTGTCGGTTTACACCAGATTAGTCAACCGACTTTCTCCATTCCTGTCTTTTGTCTTGGATAGAACCTCTTTCAATGGCAGACCCGACCATTCTTTTAAGTTGACTTCCCGTCGCCTTCTTTGTCTGCCTCTTCTTCCTTTTTCTGGTACTGTTCCTTGAAGGAAGGTCTTGCGAGCCCTGAAGACCATGTAATATGTCCATAAAGCTTTAGTTTGTGATTTTTATCAGGTCATCGTGGGGTCCCATTGCTATATATCCCTGTCTTTAATGTCTTCGTTTTTTATGCGGTCTTTGAATGTGATACCTAAGATCTTTCTGTAGCATCACAATTCCAATGCTAGAATCTTTCTGTAGCGTCTCAATTCCATTGCTAGTATCCTTCTCTTATCCTTAGAATTCAGCAAACTACTTTTAACACATTCTCTCCTTAGCACTGTTTTATTCATAGATGACGGTCATTCTCGTGGCTGATGACGCCTAGTTAAGTTGAAACCTGACTTTCAAGCACACATTTGAAACATTTAAAAAAAAAAATGACAAAAACAGACCTTAAATCGTCCGCTGAATAGTTTGTCCTACATCTTCTGCTGAGGTTTGTATGTTTCTTTTTTTGTTGCTTTATCAGCATGTACACAAAAAAAAAAAAAAAAGACTGAGAGGGTGTGTATCAACTGTAGATGGGTAAAGGGGTGAAACTGTAGCAAATGAAAGGAAAGGGTTCAATGCTAAAATTTAAAAAAATGTAAAAATATATCCAAAATAATAGTTGCGTTAAATATTTCTCAGTGTGTTTGATGGCTTTTTTTTTAAAAAAAGGTTTTACGCCAAAATATTTCGAAACCAACATTTCATGGATAACTTTTTTCCCCCCTTTACGCCCCTGCATCGAGTTTACGATCAGACATGACAGAATGAACTCATGACCTAGACGAGAGGTCACTCTAACTTTCTCAACCATCGGCGCCGGTATTTCTTTTTTTGAAATGTCTTTTATAAAGAATGGACACGTTTTGACAGACTGAAGACACATCAAAGGAAAGACAAAGTAATAATCGATTCCGTGAATAGATGGGAGTAAAATTAGCGATCTCGATAGTTGTGAACGATACTAGCATTTGCAGACGTAAATTTGAAATTGCTCGCCTGACATGCAATGATCTGATTTCTTTGATTAATTTTTTGCAATCATATATTTACCACTTGATTCCTTGAATACATCCTTCAATATAAAAATTTCGGGAAATTTTTAAAGAAAAAAAAAACCAGACAAAATAAAATAAAAAAAAAAAAAACAAGCAAAAGAAAAAAAAAAACTTTTTTTTTAAAAAAAAGCTTATCTTAAGGAAACATTCGCTATTTACTGCCATTTATCTTAAGATACATAAAACTAAATCAATTAATTATTACTTATTGATTAATTAATTGGTTAATGTTTGGATTGATTCGAGCGTTGTCTTCGACTATGAATAATTATGCAAAATTTCAACTTGATCCGAGAATCAAAAATGGGACAAAAAACGTGTGCCAAAACGTAATAAGGGGAATAAATTCGTATATACACCCAAATCACTCACCAAAGAGCACTTATCCTCCTTATATAATTAATTAGTTAACTAATTAGCTAATTAATCTTTTGTCGAGTCGAGCTTGCATCATGGCTCTAATCAGATCTTTGAGCTTGTCAGTTTCAAGCTTTATGATAAGTTTACTGATTTGCATTAATTATTAAATTTGAATTAACTATTGTGTTTGACTTTATGAAGTGAAGCACGTTTTCTCTTGTGCTGAGATTTCAACTCAAATTTGTTCTATTTCGATACAGAGTTCTATAAGTTCTTCACCAAAGTACTAGAATAGCCGGCATTCCATTGGATCTTGGGTCATCAGATATACATTCTAGAAATATCATGACGCATTGGCTTTAAGATATAATTGTTTTTAGTGTCAACTATGTGACGATTTTATGTTTAAGATTGCGTTGACAGTACAATTCAATTACTTCCCCTCTTTGTTTGGTTGGTTCACAGCTAATTAGCACGAGAATACTATGTGACTCAGGATCGTGTCTAGAATGAAGCAGAATGAGGTCAAAGTTAACTCGCTATATCCATCCATGACATTCACCAATAAAAAAAAGCATTGCAAAATATATCAATATATATATATAACCAATCGTATAACACCAATCATATATTCTCAATTTCTAGTGTTAAAACGTTTTCTAGTGACTCATGACCCTTATGGCTGCTTGATCGAGTGGTATGCGCTTCAGTCGTCGTAAAGGTCCCGAGTTCGAACCTTGCCTGCTGCCTCCCCTGCCTCCCCCCCCCCCCCCACCGGATCTTCCAGTAGAAGGTTAGGGTTTAAGATAAGAACGTAACAATCGTCATTTCTGATGAAAAACCTGAAACATCTTCTTTATGAGGGGCCCAAGTTCAAACCCAGTCCAGTGCCAACCCCTGCCCTCTAGCGGTAGGCTTGGGTTAGTTTTGAGTCCTTTCTGAAGAAAAGCTTGCAACATAAAACAAATAAAGAGCGCGTTTTAAATTGTAGAATACGCACATGTGAGTGAAAGCGTTGCGGCTCGAAGACACCCCCGTTACACAAGATATAACATTTTTTACACAATGTTTTTTTAATGACATATTCGTGTATCAATAGAGTTTAAAACAAAGACTTGACGTCAGGGATTTGACTGCATACATTTAATTCAGATGACATTTAGATGATTCTTAGTTATCTGCTGTTCAGTTGTCATGCTACAATGACTAACTCCTCAAGTTAATAGCTGTCTTTTGTTGTGTAAGTCTTGGTCAAAGTTTAGTTGGTACAGAATGATCTTCCCATTGAAACACTTCAAACCAAGCCATTGACTTTCTGCTTACCCGTTCGCTACCTTCAACCAATAAAAAAAACGCGCCTATTTTTAGCACTACTACATCCGGCAGAAAAAAAAGAAAGAAATTTTCTAGAAAGTCAAAGAATCCGGGACACAACTTCTCTCTAGGTGACAATAACAAAAGATTTTGTTTTATTAACGTTGTGGGTGGACTCTGGGATACCAGTTAAAAAAAAAGTAGAATAATTAATTTTTATTACACACAGAGGCTCAACCAAGGCGGAAGAAAGACTATTAGAGAAAGAAAGAGGGAGAGAGAGAGAGAGAAAGAGTGGGTAAATTTGTAGACTACTGCAACAGCTCTTGACTGGATGCCCCAACTTTGGGCATTTCTGGTCTGATGAAAAATTATTTTCAGAAAGACGCACAAATGAACTTCAAAGGCAGTTTAATAAAAAATTATTTACAACCAATACACGTTCGGGCCACGAGACCTTCGTCAACTACAAGCAAATTAAGAAGGTAAACAAGTAAATTAAAATAGTTGAATCTTTTTTGTCTGAGGTTAGTATTGCTGTTGAGAGAGAGAGAGAGAGAGAGAGTGAGAGAACGCGCGATGTACAAAATATTAAGAGAAAGAAAAGAGGGAAACGAATATATAAGAGAGAAAGAGAGCGAGACAAAAGAGATGGGGCGGGATAGAAATGAGAGAATAACGATTGAGCAACTTAGAGACATTGAGATAGAAATAGAGAGAAAAGAGAGAAAATCGAAAAAGAGAGCCAGTGAACGAAGAAGAAAAAGATACACAATATAATAGACAATGAAGAAGAAAAAGATACACAATATAATAGACAACGACGAAGAAAAAGATACACAATATAATAGATAACGACGAAGAAAAAGATACACAATATAATAGACAATGACGAAGAAAAAGATACACAATATAATAGACAATGAAGAAGAAAAAGATACACAATATAATAGACAATGAAGAAGAAAAAGATACACAATATAATAGACAATGAAGAAGAAAAAGATACACAATATAATAGACAATGAAGAAGAAAAAGATACACAATATAATAGACAATGAAGAAGAAAAAGATACACAATATAATAGACAATGAAGAAGAAAAAGATACACAATATAATAGACAATGAAGAAGAAAAAGATACACAATATAATAGACAATGAAGAAGAAAAAGATACACAATATAATAGACAATGAAGAAGAAAAAGATACACAATATAATAGACAATGAAGAAGAAAAAGATACACAATATAATAGACAATGAAGAAGAAAAAGATACACAATATAATAGACAATGAAGAAGAAAAAGATACACAATATAATAGACAATGACGAAGAAAAAGATACACAATATAATAGACAACGACGAAGAAAAAGATACACAATATAATAGATAATGACGAAGAAAAAGATACACAATATAATAGACAACGACGAAGAAAAAGATACACAATATAATAGATAATGACGAAGAAAAAGATACACAATATAATAGACAATGACGAAGAAAAAGATACACAATATAATAGACAATGAAGAAGAAAAAGATACACAATATAATAGACAATGAAGAAGAAAAAGATACACAATATAATAGACAATGAAGAAGAAAAAGATACACAATATAATAGACAATGAAGAAGAAAAAGATACACAATATAATAGACAACGACGAAGAAAAAGATACACAATATAATAGACAATGAAGAAGAAAGAGATACACAATATAATAGACAATGACGAAGAAAAAGATACACAATATAATAGACAACGACGAAGAAAAAGATACACAATATAATAGACAATGAAGAAGAAAAAGATACACAATATAATAGACAATGACGAAGAAAAAGATACACAATATAATAGACAATGACGAAGAAAAAGATACACAATATAATAGACAACGACGAAGAAAAAGATACACAATATAATAGACAATGACGAAGAAAAAGATACACAATATAATAGATAATGACGAAGAAAAAGATACACAATATAATAGACAATGACGAAGAAAAAGATACACAATATAATAGACAACGACGAAGAAAAAGATACACAATATAATAGACAATGACGAAGAAAAAGATACACAATATAATAGACAACGACGAAGAAAAAGATACACAATATAATAGACAATGACGAAGACAAAGATACACAATATAATAGACAATTTAGAAAAAAAAAGGGTCACCAAAAAGAGCCCAAACAAATTCATTTGACAGGAACAGGATCACCGCTTCAAACACCCCCAGGCCACTATCTGTGGAAATACACAAAAACGTAATTACCGCTATTCTTATTGTGTTATTCAAGTCTGACACCCTAAGAAGAGAACTCACTTAACTCAAGGATCTAGAGACTTACCCGTGTCGACACGAACCCTAAATAACTTGTCGAGGCGTAAACTTATTAACCATTGGTGGATTTAAAATAAAAAAAAACAACAGCTTGACTCTTAGGCCAACATTTGAGCGCTAAATGAAGAGCATACAATAAATAAAAGGGGAGGGGGAGGGCGCGCGGGGGTAGCTGTTTGTCTTAAGAGAAGTTTAAAGTAGCTGTGGTAAGCTATTGTCAAACTCCATGACACACACACAAAGTTTATTACTAAACTTTCGCTTGTTTTTCTGGGGGTTTCCTTGGCCTTTTTACTTTCGTTGCTGTTGTGGACTTTTAATTCGAGAGTTTTCCTTGTCTTTGTGAAGTCTTCCTGGACTCCAAAAAAAAAAAAGACATTTTTTATATGTACAAACCTATATTTTAAATCCAATGATTTTATTTTCTATTCTATGCTATCCTCCAGATCTAAGTGTCCCAGTGTTATGGAGAGTGTGCGTGTAGGTTTCACTTTCAAAGTACCATTCTATATTATTACTAAATTTTGAAATATTTATTGCATTTAATCTCAAGTTGAATTTGCCTCTATTGTAATGAAAGTTATTTATAATATTATTTACATAGAGGCTAATCAAGTTATTTCATGTTTTATAAGTTGAGATATAATACGCATATAACGGTCTAGTTGTTTACCAACAGTTGGGTGCTACAAGTCAACGACCGTTAACAGCACCTAGATGTGTATTAACGGAAGTTGATACTCTCCACCGGATATTACATCATTGTAATTTAAAATGCTTGCAGCCACCTACAAGACACCTGCAGTCACGTGACCTAGGCCCAATAGCCTCTATGCGGCGATATATGTTTTGTCAACACAAACTCCAGCTGAGCAGCTTCAGTTTCGACAAGACTTCTCAATCTCCAGTGTTCTCCAGAGATCACATGATCAACAAATTGAATTAGTTGACATCCAACAATAGAGATGGGTGGGGGGGGGGAGTTGGAAACAAAAGACGTAGACATATTGGTAGGATTTGGGAATGTCTTGCACATTGGCCCAGTTCTTCTATATCAGGGGTTCTCAACCTGTGGGTCGCGACCCCTTAAGGGATCGAATGACGATTTGTCAGGGGTCGCCTAAGACCATCGAAAATATGAATTGTATTTAGTGTATTCTTCTATTGCTGTGTATGTTATGGAGGGGGGTCGCGCCAGAGTGGGGGATAGTAAAAAGGGGTCGCCGAGCTTAAAAGGTTGAGAACCGCTGTTCTATATGTTCTGCTAAATGACCTACTATATTTGTTGCACTATTTCACTAAGGTGCACAAGATAGGTGCATTATTATTATTATTATATATTATTAAAGGTTAAGCTCCCCCTTTCAGAACTTTTGATCTGTAGGGCAGGGAGATGATTTAAAGGTCATCTCTATCTGTGGCCCACGGTTATAGAGGGTGTCATATGGGCAGCACAGAGATTAAAACCGCTTTACTTTTCCCCAACTAATGCACCCATTATAGTTCGCTGTACTCAGAAGCGCCTTAAATATCCCGAAGATAAAAGGCCGTCCTCATGATTCGACTCCGGGACTCCGGTTGGAAAGCCAAGCGCTTTCCCACTCAGCCACCAAGCCTCCTATTAATATTTATTTTACATTTTTGTACCATAACTAGAATTCGCGAGGCATCAACCAGGAAACGCCCTAAATGGAACGGGATAGGCGAATGAGATGTAGCGAAACTGGACCCTCAGTAGATGACACTGTGAACCATGGGATGCATTCATTGGACAGGTATCCGAGACTCGAGGCTGTCATCAGAATAACTTCAGCTGGAATGACTGACTCCACTGAATAAAAATAAAAATCCGAAGGTTGACCACGCAAAGGATTGCAACGGTTTACGATTGAATTGTAGGGTAATTCTTGATATTTTCCACCAAGATTTCCACAAGATTTTGAGAGAACTAGGCAACAATTAAAAGAAAAAAAAAGAAAAGCATAAAAAAAAAAACTTTTTAAAAGAAAACAAAGCTTATAGGAAATGTTATAGTATCAATTATTATGGATTAGTCATTTAGTCATGTATTTAAGTTTGTCAAAGATCTAGACCATCAATAATAAGTCTGTGCGATTAGAAACATTTTTACCATTTGTTTTTTCGTGTAATTTCATGCTTTTAGCTACAGGAAAAAACGCAATGATCCAATGTGGACCTAATGGAAAGGGTCGGGGGAGAACGAACGGGGTATCTGGGTGATCACTTTTTGAATGCATTCTTTTCTTAACCGTTGAACAATCTTAATTCGAACTCGAGGGTTAAAGCCTCTTCAGTCTCCTTAAGTTAATACACTAACCACTATGTCAGTGAAGTGCTTTCGAAAATAGTAGGTTTTATAGTTATCTAGTGTGAGAAATAAGGTGTACAAACTTTATACTAAACAGACAGGCAAACAGGCGAAGTGAGTTGATACAAGCTTTGTAAGAACAAAATATACTTGGGTTTGAATTCGCCAAACTTTTGGGCGGAATCCAAGCGCATATCCTCCACAACCCATTTCTCCAAACTAGGTTCAGGTTTTTATAAAAATGAACACAGCTCCAGTTGTACAATGTTCGAATCACACTGGGTCAATAGTACACAATAAAATGAACAAAATAATTCAGACGACATTGCGCAATGTTCCACAGGTGTTACAAGGCTCTCTAAATTTAGATTTTCAATGCAGTTATATATGCATATATAACTCAGTGAAAGCGACCTGGACACTAGGCTTAGTAGAAGAATTGATATGTGGGTTTGAAGCTAGAAGTAGATGTCAAATCCTAGAAATTGACAATTCAAAGAGTGGTCTCTTTATCAACATGCTTGTAGATGTCTAAAGTGACGTGGTTGTTAAAGTCATCTGTTTCTGAAACATTTTATGAGTGGATTCCTCGATGACTTTGACTTTCCCTCAAGAGATTCAGGAGTACAGTAGAGTTGAATAAACTTAGTATTGTCTTCAAAAATACTGAACTAACATTTCCTGTCTACATAGAGGCGCGGTGGTTGAGTGGCAAAGGGATTGGATTCCAAACCGAGGGGTTCTGGGTTCGAATTTTGGGATCTTTAGGGCTCCTCTTGAGTCCACCTAGATCTAAACGGTACCTGACATTAGTTGGGGAAAAGTAAAGGCGGTTGGTCGTTGTGATGGAAGCGTGACACCCTCGTTAACCGTGGGCCACAGAAAGAGATACACTTTGCATCATCTGCCCCATAAATTGCAAGGTCTGAAGTGGGAACTTACTACTTTTGCTACACCAGGAATGGAATTTGAAACGCCTTGAAAATCCTGAGCTATAATTTCCAGTATACAATAGCGCAGGGGTCTCAAACTCATATCAGCATGTGGGCCACAGTGGAAAGTAACAATCAGTCAGCGGGCCACACCACGAAAAGAGAATTTTTTTCATTACATTTTACAAACACTACTGTCACTGCAATTAAATGCTAAAAAAAAGTTTTTATATAATTATTAATTACATTTATTGTAGTTTATACATGCACAGGCAGTTTAGTTTACTAATATAAGTTGACGTTGCCTCTGTCACTAATAAAAAAAAAGCAGAAACTGTAGTTCCCCCCCTACCCAAAAAAACAAAAAAAAAACTATAATTACTAGGCCTACTGCAGATGGCTCGTCACTCATGTTTCTGTCCACTCAGCTGAGAGCGTTTGGCAGAGACCAGACCATCGACGTTAGTCCTGGAGTCGCTTGTAGTGGCAAGCCGCAAGGTTGCTATCAGATGCTCATCAGTCAATCTTGATCGTAATGTTGTTTTGTTGATATTCATTCTGGAGAAAAACTGTTCGCAAACGTACGTACCCCCAAAAATCGCAAGAATTCTAGCTGCTGCGCAAAATAAGTTTGGAAACTTCTCTCTGGGATGAAACTGGTAGAAATCTGGAACGCCAACATCAGCGTATTTTTGCTTCAGAACAGTGTCACACTGCAGGTCCAGTAGTTCCATCTGGACTTCCACTGGAACGTTTTTCACGTCAACTGCGAACGGAGTGGCAACAAGGAAAAACTGTGGTTCGAGAGCAGTGAATTGCTGAAAGCGGTGTTCAAAATCTTCAAGTAGTCTGAAGAGGATGTCTACGTAGTCTTTCAGGCGCTGTAGTTCAACTGTTATGCTCTGTAGAAAACAGAAATGAGCAATGTTTCCATCTGCCAGCTGAGTGGCCCACAAAGTCAGCTTGCATCTGAATGAATCAAACATCACGGTAATCAGTTGCTTTGTGCCCTGTAGTAGTGAATTGGGTGCATTGAGATGTTTCGTGATGTCAGTAAGAAAAGCAAGATCCGACAAAACAATTGGGTCACTGAGCTGAGGTATGTCTCCGTCTTTCATTGCCATGAACAATGCTATTTCCCGTCTCAGTTCAAAAAATCTCTGCAGCACTTTTCCACGACTCAACCATCTGACTTCCGTATGATACAGCAACTCTCCGTATTCCGTTTCTAAATCAGCTAGAAAAGACACAAACTGTTTGTGGTTGAGACCCCGTGCACGTATGAAATTCACCGTCTTCACGACAACATCCATCACGTTCTTCATTTGTAGACTTTTGCCACAGAGTGCTTCTTGGTGCAGAACGCAGTGTATGGCTGCAAAAGGTCCCGCCAAGCCGAGCTGATTCCGTTTCTCTACCATTAATCAAACAACACCAACCTTCTCTGAACACATTGCTGGTGCACCATCCGAAGCTACTGCAACAAGTTTTTCCCACGGTAACCCACACACCTGTCAATACAAGCTTTCAGTTCTTGAAACACGTCGCATCCAGTCGTCGTTCCTTTCATGGCTAGTAAGTCCAATTGCTCTTCAACAATGTTCAAGTTTTCGACGACCCCACAAATAAATACGACACAGTATGCGGTGTCTGTCACACCAGTAGACTCGTCCAGTGCAATGGAAAATGCTACAAAGTCTTTTGCAGCGGCACTCAGTTGCTGTTGAACATTTGTCGCTGACTCGGTGATCCTGCTTGCTGCGTATGCCTTCGAAGGGGTTCTTTTTCTCGGTGCAGATAATTTCACACGCCTGTAGCATACACTCTTTTACAAACTGGCCTTCGGTGAATGGTTGTGATGCCTTTGCTATCATCTCGCTAACAACAAAACTTGCATTCACAGAATCTTGACACATGCACCCCATCCCTCCCCATCTCCCTTTCTTTCTCCTGTTTCGCTAGCCGCGTGGCCTGATTAGCCACGCGGGCCACGCAGTAAAACGGTCGAGCAGTGATATAATGGTGGTCAGATTCTAGCCGCTATCGGCCATCGGTAAGAATCAGGCCACCGTTCACCCAGCTAGCTGAAAGCCTAAGCGGTCGGTGGGCGACAGTGACACCCCATTTACTGATTTGTGCAGTTGTAAATCATTTCACGGCTTATATGTGGTCATTGTAAATTTTATCTAACTATTTTAGAATTACATGTTGTCGTTGCGGGCCTCCTCTTATAAATACATATAACTAAATAAAAAATCGAACTGAATGTGGTTGAATGTAATTTCATAATTTAGAGATACTAATGTTAAATACTACAGACCAGCATAGCTCTATCTAGTCCAAACAGATAGATGTTTCCACCAAGATGGACAATGCACTAAAGGACAACAAAACTGAACTACTTTTTAACAACTCCAGGACAATACGATCAAAAACTTGTCATTGTTACCAACATTGTTGTGTTAGTTTGTTA